>JANAKD010000310.1:0-23825 GCA_027627215.1 Lecanicillium saksenae | reverse complement strand
CCCTGGTAGTTGATGGCAAAGGTGGACACCTGCTGCACGAGCTGGAGCAGGTAGATGGCCGAGTTGAGCAGCGAGGGCTCAAAGTCGGCCTCGAGGTCGACGTCGTTGGAACGGGGCTCCAGCTTCTCGCAGAGACGGGCGACGTAGATGAGCGTCACGATGTGCACGGCAAACTGGCCGAGGATGGATCCGATGATGTAAATGTTGAAGATGTTGGGCTGGGGACGCTCTTTGCTCAGGCCCTCGACGACCTTGGCGCGCGAGATGCTGAGGAAGCAGACGGACATGAGCATACCACTGATGGTGTACTGGGTGTCACCAAACTTGATGCCTTCGAGGTACAGAACCGAGAGGGAGTAGGCAGAGATCAGACAGTTGAGAGCGAGAATCTTGTACATCTGGATGGTGGCAACCAGAGTACAACGACCCTGACGGATGATGTTGGGGATGGCAATGACATCGCGGAGCTTGGAAGTGAAGGGGGCGGCAACAGAGGCATCGCCGAGCTTCAGCGTGGGAGGCTCGTCATCGCCAAGTTCGGCTTCCATCATACCAGAAGAGAGCTTGTCCGCGAAGCTGGCCGCCTTGGCTTGAGCGGCGGCCTGGCGAGCNGCACGAGGGTCGTTGGAGTTGATCAGCTGCTGTGCGGCGGGCGAAGTAATGGTCTCAGTGGGGTGTCCGAGACTCTTGACGTATTCCTCCACAGAGATGCCCTTCTTCTCAGCCTCGCGCTCGACAGCCTTCTGGAAGTGAGGGTTGGCAGGGCCAGGGGGGTACAAGTGGGCGATGAGAACAGGGGCAGGGGGCTGGGGTTGGTTGAAGCGCTTCATGAGGTCGCACTGCTTTTGGTACATGTCCTTGAGTCGAGTGTTGCGAGCGTGATCGGCGATGCGGTTCAGGTCGTCCTTGGTACCGTTGAGAAGGGCAACACCAATGTGAGCCTGCTTGAGAGCACCAACGTCATTGGTACCGTCACCGGCCATCAGAGTGTAGTATCCCATATCCTTGAGGCTGAGCAGAATGTCTTCCTTCTGCTTGGGAGAGACACGAGCGTAAACCCAGGCGTGGCGAATAAGAGTGTTCCATCCAGGCTGTCCCTGGAGCTTGGCAAGGGCATATCCGGTGACGCAAAGATCGTTGTCCTTGACAATCTTAGGGTCGATGGGCTTGGTAGGGTCAACAGAGATGGTGATCTTGTCATCAACGCTGCGCCAGACGAGGTGCTCGGCACCCTTGTCATCCTCGGGAGCGTCCAGGATAAGAACATCACGGTCGACAATCTCCACTTCACGAGCGACGTGTACGGCAGTAAGAGGATTGTCACCAGTAATCATGACAACACGGTGGCTGCTCTCGTTGAGCATCTGTACGGCTTCTTTGGCGTCTTCCTTGAGAGGGCAGTGCAGAATCAGGAAACCAGCGAACGTCAGGCCAGCCTCGACCGTCTCTCTCTTAAGATCATTGATTTTGCCAGAGCCAAGCTCAGAGTCGACGGTCAACTGCTTGTAAGCGAGAGCAAGGACACGAGAGCCCTTTCGGGTAAAGTACTTGTAGGTCTCCTCGTAGTCGGCAGGAACCTCGGTAAGCATCTTCATGATCGTCTCGGGAGCACCCTTAACGCCAGCGAATGTACCCCTGAGCTTCTCACCAGTCTTGGTGTTCGTACCGTTCACCATGGCGATAGAGCTTTGACGCTTGAGGGCAGAAGAGAATTGGAAACGGCGCTTGATCTGAACGTTGCCGACAGTGCCCTCAGCCTTGTCAGTGCTCGAGAGAATGTCCTTGCGTCCAAGAGTCCAGCCAAGCGATGCGAGAGTCGCCTTCTCCATAGGGTCACCGACAATGTCGCCCTCATCGAGCTTGACAAGAGCATGAGCAGTGGCTAGAACCAGCTGGGTCTCCAGGCTAGCTCCTTTGACAGGAATAATCGTAGAGTGGGCGCCATCTGCTTCAGTCTTGTCCTCGACATCAGAGTGGTTCAATCCGAGACCGGCAATACCCTCGACAACCAGGTCCTCACCAGTCAGGGTTCCAGTCTTATCAAAGCAAGCAACATCAACACGGCCAGCATAAGGGATACGGAAGGGTTCGGTACAGAAGATGGCGAGCTTGGCCAAAGCAGCCAAACTCGTGTTGACAGCAAGACTAAGCTCCATGGGCAGCTCAGGCGGGACGACACTGGTGACGATCAAGATACAGTCGAGAAGGAGCTTGGAGCGCTTGCGGTCCTTGCGCACACCTTCATCCCAAACATACCAAGAAGCGGCAATGGCGAAAATCAGGAGGAAAAGAATGAAAAGCAGAGCCTCAACGTTGTTGGCAGAGACATGTTCAGTGGAGTAGATCATGGTGCGGACCAGGCTACCCTGCGAAGTCTCGAAGCCAGTCTTGGTCACGATAGCCATAGCGCCATTATCGGGGGGTGTAGGAACGCCCGAGGATAGAACGGGCTTCTCCTGGTCAGCGGTTCCGTGAGTAACTTGCAGAACCTTGGTACCACCCCAGAGGAAGGCATTCTTGTCGAGTCCATCGGCATCAAGAGTCGCATCGGCGGGGCGGAGCTGAATCGAGTCCTTGAGGAGAGGGGTACTCTCGCCAGAAAGCATAGCCTCATTGACAATGGCAGTGCCTTCAACAAGAATCATGTCGCAGGCCACGCCGCTGTCATCCTTGGTACGGGTAACAGAGACGAGATCACCAGGGAGGAGGGCATCGCTCTGAATTTCGGTCCAGGTGCCAAGGCGGTACACCCACATATCGTATGGCTTGATGCTCATTCCTCGGAATTCGGTCAAGGTGCGCTGGCGCTGCCAGACAACAGTGCTTTCAAAGGCAACAAGCATAAAGAGAGTGAAAAGCGAGTAGTACCAATAGTCGTCGAGCATCCACAGGCCGACACAGAAAATCTGGAAGACAAAGAACGGCGCAACAGCGTGCTCCTTGAACAGCTCAGTGAAAGTCGGGACGGGGATATCGAACGTGTTGGTGCCATAGTGGTGTTCCATGCGCGAGAGATCGGACTTCTTGTCGATACCGCGCGAAGACTGAAAGTCGCGAATGAGGGGCTTCGGCTCGGAATCGATTGCGTACTTCAGGGTGTCGAAAGACTTGGTCTCAGGGTTGTACAGAAAACGGCGCTTTTGGAACAGGAACGAGATGTTGGTCTTGCCACCGGCCTAAAGTAAAAGCAGTTAATAAACAGTATCGTGTGTTCAAATGGGATGCGCCACCCACCTTGTCGCGAGCGAGCTTGCAGATTTCGGCAGAGCCGGCGTTGGCAATGGGGATGACTTTGATAAGCTGAGCATCCTCAACAGTTTTGGCAGACTGGGCAGTGAAGAGAGCATCGAGGTTAACGCTCCAGTGAGTGCTCAACCAGACCAGGGCCTGAACAGTGATGATCGCGCCAACCCAGACAAAAGTCCATTCGGGAGCGCCGATGTGCTTCTCGTAAAGTTCGGGCGTCAAAAAATAACGGAGGAAAATAGGCCAAACAATTACGAAAGGCCAGATGTATGTGCGAAAGTGAAACGACAGCGGGTTGAGAAGCTGCGCCTGCTTAATCTGCGCATTTTCGACCAGGGGCGCCATCTTGAACCTTGGGGCCGGCGCCGGCCAGGAATCCAGGGGGGAACGCAGAGACGGACGCGTCAATTAATGACGGAGGGTGTAAAAGAATGCCCCGTTTGCGCCGTCAGTAGCAGGAAAGGAGCCGGGAAGCAATCACCAAATAATCTTGATGGTGATATGGCGGCGAAGCGAAGAATGTGGGAGAAGACTTTCGCTGGTGTCCCGCGATCTGTACTTTTCACGACTCAGGGCGTGGCGTGGGTTTAGCTGCCTTGCGCAAGTGTGGCTCAAGCAACCCGAAAGAGGGAACTTTTGCCACAGTGGCTGGTGCGCGTTGGTGGCGACGAGGACATGGTTCATCACAACCAAGGGCCGACTATCAAAAATTAAAACATGGGATACTTCTCTTGCTGAAAATGATAATGTTGTTATTTGCCATTTAAATTCATTACCTGAAAGCCAATAATGCACTCGAAGTGAGCCTATCGCTGCTGGTAGCCCGACTACCCGAACGCCCCGGCCTGGCACCGGCCTGGCACGCTTACACGGGCCAGTCGTCACCATCTCACTTGCTCCCCATTCAGAGGAATATGCATGGGAAACACATTCGAATATCAGAATTTAATAGCAAAACTTATCTAATTGAAGATTGAAAATAACTCTAATTTCTCATAGGACAGATGTACCCAGTCAGTGATGGTGGATCTGCAGAAAACAGCCATGGTCTTGGCACAGCCGCTGGCAAGCCAAACGACCTTGATGTCCATATTATTGAACTGGCGAGCTCTAATATGCGAATCTTTTAAAATTCTAGACTCTGAAAATTTACGAAGGCTTCTTGGCACTGGGGATGGCTGAGAAACTAGTAGCACATTGCTTGACAAAAGACCGCCTACGTACCTGCCTCAAGCGTGAAGGTGTTTGACATGATAGCGACTGACAGGGCACAATAATCCACTTCCCAATGACGAATGCGGAATTCATAAAAGCCTCTTATGGTCTAAGAACAGAAATGGCGCAGGTGGTAGTCTTGGCAGGCGGATAAAGAGGTGACCATGATAAGTACCGAGTGCTGGGCTGGCACTGAAAGACCTTGAATCCAGCTATAAATGATCCCCCTTTCCCTTCCCTCAACTGTTCAAAAATCACTACAACTTTATTGCATTCCACCAACTGAAATTCTGAAATGAAGTTCGCGAGCGTTTTTGTGGCTTTGGCGGTCTCGGGCGGCATTGCCTCCCCAGTCACGACCGAACAAGAGACTCCAACGTCTCTTGCTGCAGTTCCTACAGAATCTGCGAAACCAAAAACATATGAATGGTCAGAAGGGTGGCATGCATCATTCCCTATTCACCCATCCTGCAACAGCACTTTACGTGCACAGCTCGCCTCAGCATTGGATGACGCGGTGCAACTGGCGCAACATGCTAGAAACCACCTGCTGCATTTCGGTACCAAATCAGAAATCGTGCAAAATTATTTTGGTAATGGCACCACAGCCGAAGCTACCGGCTGGTATGATCGTATCGTTGCGGCAGACAAAGGCGCCATGACGTTTCGCTGCGACGACCCTGACCAGAACTGCGCGTCGAAACCAAGTACGTATTGGAGCAAAAATACCTCATACAATTAGAAAAATGAGACCACTTACAATTTCATTATAGCATGGGGAGGTCATTACCGCGGCAAGAACGCTACCGAAGAAACTGTAATCTGTCCCCTGTCCTTCCAGGTGCGACGCCCACTCTCGTCGGTCTGCAACCTTGGCTACACTGTCGCTGGATCTGCCCTAAACACCATCTGGGCGGTTGACCTCTTGCACAGAATGTTTCATGTTCCTACAATCAACGAGAATGTAGTTGATCACTTTGCGGACGACTACAACGGCGTTCTTGCGCTGGCAAAGAAAGACCCATCCAAGAGCGTCAGGGACAGCAATGCACTCCAATATTTCGCCATTGACGCTTGGGCTCACGATATAGCTGCACCCGGTGTTGGCTGCACCGGTAAATTCGTGCCGAAAGACAAATCATAGGGATATTTGAGTAAGGCAGGGGAACGGAATTTGCAGGAGCAGTCTGGCCAGAGAGTATGGGGCTATCAACTCATGGACTGATCTAGACTTCATTGGATAGTATTTGAGCTATTTTTGTGACCGAAGGATGACGGAGTTTCGCAGCAGCCAATGCAACGGAGATGGAACTGGAGGCACTGGCTAAGCCAGTGGCGATCTAGACGCTTTTGCAACTGATAGATCGGCAGGAAGAAATACATATGCAATTTATGATCTAAAAGTCAATAGTTCTAATGCGGCTATATCGATGCGAAGTGAAGAGCAAAAGTGATTTTCCCGAACCCAATCTTTGTGAGAACGCCAATTGCGATGAAACCTCACCTAAGTGGTTTCCATAACATCCTCATCCCTGTCGGGATACATAATGTCCTGAGCAATAACAGCTCGAATTTGAAAAGTAAGAACAAACAGGTAGATGCAAATCATAATAATGCTCATTCCAGTCGTGCACCAAAGGAGTGCCTCATTGCCAAACTCTCTGGCCATGGAAATAGATGCCAGAGTGAAACCGGTGTTTGGGAAGACCGTAGCCCACCAACCGAGGTGGAAATATTTGGGTGGGGATTGAAGAACGGCAACCAAGGCAATACCGAACCACCAGAGACTGAGAGCCCAGAGAAAAACCGCAAAGATAATTGCCATGTTATACAAAATAACTTTGTCAAGCATCAGGCCTGTGAGCACGGCGGTCGAGCGCTCTAGCGATTTCGCCATACCGATGATTGCTAGGGCAGTGAATGCAGGTGGACCGACACACATGAAAAGGCCAGGCCGGTGCTCTCTGTTTGGTAGACCGGACTGCATCAGTCTGCCGATCATGTGTGCATACATCAGCATGGCGACGGATAGACCAAGTCCTTGACAAGTGAGACCAGCTCCAACCACAGGGAGAATGGCAATTTCAGACTGGGTACCTGCAATAACGGATGCGATTGTTCCCGTAAGCATGATGGGGAAAATAGGTAAAATCCAGGTAGGCATCATGGTTTGTAGCTGGTGGTTATAAGATGAAAAGATGTAGCTGTATTGGCCGATGGCCAGGATAAGAGTGAGGATGAGATAAACCCAGTAAACCCCTTGAATTGCCAGTGATAGTTGGCTGTCATTATCCGGAATCCAGTAACGATGGGTGCTGGTGACGATGGTTGCGAACGCGAGGAAGGCAGTCGGCACGAAGAAGGCTTCGCGAGGATGGGTGATTGAACGGAGGAAGGTGCCTTTGTGGAACGCGAAGCGCAGTAGCATGCAGGTCGTTACAGAGGCAAAGATAACGAGGTTGATAAAGTATACAACGAAGCCGATGGTATTGAGTCCATTGAATTTCTTTGGCTGGTTGCCGATGAGTAGGGCCAAGCCTCCTGTACTCATGGGCCATGTGTACCAGGCCCACGTAAAATGACGGAGACGTTGCTTGAAGGGCAACCTAGGGCGGTTGGGATCGTATGGGTCTATCGTTGGAGATGAGTTGTCTCCGTCCGAGTCGCCTGAGTCGTCTATGGGAGGGTGGTGTTTGGCCTTGTGAGGTAGTTGAGCCTCTTCATCAAACTCGGATCCAGAGGCACCATTTCGGTCGTCCGATCGTGATATCGCAGAACGAACAGAATTTCTTCTTGTTGGTGTATTTGAGTCAATCCACACGGGATTTAATGTGTCGGGAGATTGAGAGAAGGAGACCAGCTTCCCAATAGAAGAGCTGGAAGCATTTCGCTTCTTCTCATCCATGATTGTGAATCAAGTAAAGGAACTGTATTTATATGCAAATGAATGGCAATTTATGAAGAATGGAACGCCATAAGAAAAGGAATGAAAGTTTTGATAAGATCTATTAGAGAGAACAAATGGAACATCGAAAGAAAGACGAGGGAAGCTGTCCCTTTAATAACTAGGCAGGCGGCCCTCCACTGTCGGGCCGTGGCCACAGGCGGTACACTGATCTGAAGTTTAGCCTACTGTTTAAGCACTGCCCCGGGAAGCTTCCCTAATGACACACCCGACAAATCATATCCTGACACTAGTGTAGAGATATGGTACGGAGATATGGTGCGTGAACCTGGGCAAGTATTTGTGGATGAGGTCGCAGAGCCGCACAACGGCGGCCTGAAGCACTCCAGCAACAGCGTCTAAGTGGCAGTGGGTCACGCTTTGTTACCAGCAGGCTCGACCACTGGCTTGTAGGAGTGACAAGGGCCGTGCGCGGACGGAAATTCCGTCTATCTCCTTGGCGTGCCAGCACCGGCCGAGTTGTGACGGCAAGGGGCCATGCCTTGGCCATTCAGAGACAAATATACCTCCTGCGCGCCCTGAAAGAGAGTTGGCTGGCGACCTTATGCGACATCTCCACAAGCACGTACGCGAGCTTTGGCAGGGCTTACGTACGTACAACTACCAAGCTGCGCTGTTTTTAGAAGTTTGTCTCCTCTTCGTTGATCCCATTAGAATCTTGGAACTTGGTGCGTAGTGAATGAGTTTCGTCCTTGGCGCTGGAGGTTAGATTTGCGAAGGCCGCGTGCGTGGCTAGGATGCGGCGCCCGATTGCAGGGATTTGGGGTTGGGGGCCACCAACAAGGGTCGCCACGCATTGGGCAAAAAGACGCCACCTGATTTCGAGTCCCGATCCCCTGTGTTTTCCATTCTTCCTGGCCGTATGCTGCCGATTGTCATATCCGGGTGGCCGATAATGTCCTTGGCGGGCCACTTTCAATAGCCTTGACTCGGTGCCATGTAACCCCCCTGTCCACAATCACCTCGGGCTTGTTGCCGCACATACACTAGCCATTGCTAATCGGCTTCGGAGACTTCCAAAAACAAATACTTGGTAAAATAAACTCATTGGCTTAAGATCATCTACAGATCCGATTGCTGCGAATGCAGAGCCATGCCCATTTGAGATGCCTCCGGAGAATTATAGAGGCAATCGTTCCTGAGAAAGGTACTTCTGCAGTGCGTGCGTGTTTTATGAACATCAATTTCGAAGTGAAACAGTTTCGTGGCCTCTGCACTGCCGCAGAACCCACATCGATTTTAAAAACACAGCTCTGCTATGGTTAGGCATATTGCCACAATTCAACCCTGCTCAGTGTCGCAAGTGCTTGGCCACACCTCTGCCCTGGCACTGATAACACACTGCCAGTGGAACCAACCCAATTGGTCAGTTCTCAACATTGTGATCGAGTAACAAGACAGTAGAGAACTATGGCTGCCATAGCTTGTGATTTTCTTTGAAGCTACAAAGCCAGTCCTATGAGATCTGCGAGGATTTGCTTTGCTCTGCGCTCAATGTTGGTGGCGATTGAGGTTTTCCACGGGTCAGTCAGACATTCCATCCATCTCAAGGATAAGAAACTACCCCTAGGACATCCGTATCTAAATTAACACGAGGGAAAAAAACTAAAACTGCCCCGTATGCCTATCAAACTCAGTTTGCGCCCCTTCCATGCAGCACGGGGCGAGACCGATCTTTTTTGGTATGGTGAAGCTGGCGTCGGTGAGACGGGCTACGACTCTACAATTGACGCCATTCAATACCCGATAATATGCATAATATTGCTTATTTTTATTCTAGCACTTTATCTCATAAAGCTGAATACAGCTTCCTTATTCGTCGGTGACTGTACCCCCCTCATCGCGCAATCCTGACTCAATTCTGCTGATTTACACGCTCGCATCATGGTTCTGCTACATTGAAAGCTAGCGTTATGCTGGCGTTGGCACAGTAAGTCTAATACAATTTTGACGCACCGTGGAAACAAGACAAATAAAAGATGGTAATCCAACCAGGGTCACTGTCATCCTCGTCGTGACAACATATACAAGCGGTTGCATCCACTCACCCAGCTTCACGGCGTGTCCGAATAAGATTTCGTATTTACGGCTCTTCTTCTGCTACCAAATTATTCAGCTTCCTGCATTACGGGAATGACGGTGGCGTGGCGGCAGCAAGGTTGGGACTTAGACCGTGGAGGCTGCCATCACGTAGCTGTAAACCAATGAGAACGTGTCAAATGAAAACACTGCCATCTGTAACATGGAAACACACATGAGAATGTCCGAAATCCGAACAAATCCAGTCTTGGCAATGGGTCCCTTTTCCCAAACAGTACTTCCGTCGCCAAGCGCCAGAACCCCACCTCTTCTCTCAAGCGAAGTGGCATTTTAGGTTTTGGGCGTGGCCGCTCTGCATGCCCAGACGTCCTTGCGAACTGCGCCTCAGCTCTTAAATACCAGTGAGCCACAGCCAAGCAGATTTACCGGGCAATATCCATCGATAGTGGCTTCGCGCTCCATCGAGGTGGCGCCGCTCCATCCTTGTTGCCTCCAGACGGCCGCTTGATCTGTGGCTTGCATAAATGACGTACCGACTCAGCCGGACAAGAGCGGCTCTCGTGTACAGAGAGATCTATGCTCGCACTGATTTCAAGCAGGAACTTTCAAGGCTCTAGTCCTCGCAGGAATCATATTAGGTCCTAGGCAGCGAAAGAATTCGGGACAGCCGGGTGCTCCGTTCAGAATTGGTCCGCACAGCAGCTGGGGCTAGAGAACAAAGTCGTCGGCACTTGGCAGAGTCTCAGTTCCGTTGGCAAGGCCTTCAATAAAGTTTGCCAACCCTGCCCTGTTTGCAAGGTCTTGCTGGACTATGTCGTCCCAGATGCGTTGAATCTCCTCATCTGGCACATCTCGGGATTTAAGCAGCACCCTTAGCACATTCTGCTGTTGATTTCGTCTTGCGAGGCACTCTGCCGTGTCTCCATGACGAGTCCTCGCAGCTCTGTCTGCGCCAGAGGCAAGTAAGAGCTCGGTGATATCTGCGCGCGCAGCAAAGACACTGTAGTGCAACGGCGTCTGGCGGTCCATATCCAGAGCATTTGGGTCTGCCCCACGGTCGAGAAGTAGCTGGACCAGCTCGTAATACCCTCTCCACGCCGCTTCATGCAAGGGCACAAGCTTCCGCTTACCAAGCTGCGAGACGTCTGCACCAAAGTCAAGTAGCAAGCTGGTAATCTCATAGCAACCTTTTTCCACTGCTGCAGAAATCGCCGTCACTTTGTTGACAGCAATTCCAACGTCGGCCCCGTGGTTAAGAAGCTCCCGGGCGGAGTCGAGGTGCGAATATCCACAAGCTTCGATGAGTGGCGACCGCTTGGTTGGCAGGCCGCCGCGGTTAATGTAGGCAGGTGGTGCCTCAGCAAGAATTGCGCGAAGGACTGTGATGTCTTTGAACTTCACTGCAGCGTGTAGCAGTCGTGGCACATGGATGGAGACGCCTACTTCAGCAGCGCGACGTATAGTAGCGGCTCTACCGTGACGGGCTGCCCAAAACAAGGCGGAGCAGTCATCTTGACGTTGATCTCGATCGTACAGCAGTGTTGTGAAGATACGATGGAGGCGGCGGCTTGCTACCAAGAGTGCGGAAAGATCGCGTTGTGATTTGCAAGCAGCGCCAATCCTCAACAGTATCTCGGTGGGGAGGTTGGTAAGACGGTCCATGTCGCTTTTAGCTGGAAAGGGGAACGCGACATCAGGAGGTGGCAGAGCATACAGATCGTGAAATGGCGTGAAGAGATAAGTCGTCCCTGAAGTGACCAGCGAGTAAAAATGCAACCCACAAGCCCTCGACCCCTATTGGCGCAAAGCTTGGCGCTCTCTTATTCGTCACCACAACAGAGCAGCTTCCTTTTCAGTCCGTCGTTATTGAAGAATTTCAAATGGGGTCAAAGGCTTCAGCGTCGCGCTTCCGAACTTAAGCATCTATTTCAAATCATCAATTTAACGACCATGTGTCTCCCCACCGACACCATTCGCTGCTGTCGAATACAATGTCACTTACAATGCCACTGACTACAGGCTCTTGATAAAGCCAAAACATAGGCAGGAGGCATATACAGCAGGAATTAGGTATTGGCTACTTGGCAACATTAAACACCGAAACTTTGCGGCGTCAACTCCGGGACTTCGCCTGAGTGCGCAAAGCTGCAGTAGGCTTTGCTACTTGCGTTTCATGCGAGGATGGGGTGTTGCACGGCCTAGCACAGCTTGTCACTGTTTGTGCAAAAAAGTTAAACAGTTAAACTGCTGCAAAAATTCATATGATGTAGTCGACATCCCTCAAGCATACGTCACGCACTTTGCGGAATAGGAAACCTCCACTATTTGCAGCGCAAATATGCAGCGCATTTAATTCTTCCGTTTCTTGAGATTACTAGCTTAATCAACTAGTCGCCATAGTATGATTTTTTCACAGCAAAGTTTCCACGTATTAAGAATGCCATTTAGACCAGTCACTATGTATGTACCCAGTAACATTTTTAGTCTCCTATGTAAGCCGCTTGGAAAAGGTGTCTCAGGAAATCTTTAAAATACTGTGTATATTAAGCAAATATCTAACCTGCGTTGAAGTACTGCACTTTCTCAATCAGCCATTCATCGAACATCCATGGCAGTAAAACTGTAAATCGGAGAATAGCGCTACAGCCGCAGTGCTTACAAGGCGCCGGTGACAAATTGTGGGGCGCGTCTTCCAGCCTCGGTTCATTCGTGTGGGTTCAATATAAACGGACAAACAGCTTCACATTTGCAAACTTGGACATCATTATTCAATTGGAGGTCCAGTCCCGAAGTCATGTCTGATTCTAATCCCAACAGTGGCCGCGCTGCCGTCGCAGCTGCCAACTTCACAAAGCCACAGCGCGTGGACGATAAGACATATGTTGTGGACTTGGCGCCGGCCTTCAACATCGCCGCCGGTAAGGCCCCAAGACCCAAGGCTGTGGAATACAGATGCAGTCTGGTGTTGCAAATCGGATTTCTATCTTCAGATCGATACTATTATCCGCGCGCATATATACACAGAACCAGACGACTCAATTCAGCATGCTAACAATCGGGTGCACAGTACCAAATGGCGGTTATGTCGCAGGGCAATTTATTGCCGTAGCGCTCGCGCATGTCGCAAAATATGGTCATAAACATGTCATTTCTGCGCATTGGGACTTTTTGGATCGATCAAAACCTGGCCGTGGCACCATGGTGGTTGATGAGATGAAGATTGCGCGCAACATGTCAGTGCTGTACATTTCGCTGTACCAGGACGGCCAGCTGGCAGAAGCTCCTTGGGTTTCCCCGGGCGCTCGTCGTATAATCGTGGGTTCGATTACCTGCAGAGACATGGCTACCGAGACGGGCACGACGCTCGATGGTGGGTTCAAGACCGAGTATCCCCCACAGAACGCGGATCTGGAGCTACTGCCTCTCGGGAAAGACCCAAACTGGGAGCTGTTCACCGTCAAGAACTTTCGCCCCAACAAAAATTGGCACATGTATGAGCAGAAGCAAATTTCACTACCAACCGGCTTACGGGACATGTGGGTAGAGTATGCGTCTGGGGATCGGATCAAGAATGTTGACCTGACATACTTGGCGGATGTCACCCCCGCCATCTGTACCTTTGGACTTCAAACGGCAAGGGTCGATGATATTTCGGCGACCAAGGGTTTGTCATTCTGGTATCCAACTCTGAATATTCACATGGATTTCAAAAAGAGTCTCCCTGCGGAAGGATCCAGGTGGCTTCGATTGCGAACAACGGTCAAGGAGACAAAGAATGGCCGCTATGGCTGCGATGTTGATATTTTTGATAGAGAGGGCGACCTTGTTGCTCAGGCGCGACACGTCGCCATGATTGTGGACGTGTCACGCAACACGGCAGGCCGCAAGGCCTCGAAGCCAGCGAATCTGTAATTTTATTAGAAACAAGTAGACTAGACTTATACATCACATGGCACACGCAGAGGTATCCGAGGCCACCTTGCTGAGGTGTATGTCGGAGAGAAGCCACACCCCTTACATCCAGAGAGTCATGATTAGAAAATGCTAATCGGGCCAACTGAATACAATTTGCGATGCCGCCGATAGACTGTCACGCCACAATCTGCTGTGTAACCGCACGGGACTGTCAGCTGAACCCGCGAACCGGGCTGTTGGGGAGGATACGCGGCGGTACTCTGCATGTAAAAGTGAAACCACTGCCAGAATGGTACTAGAGGCGTTTATTCTCTACCAAATATAGTGCGTTACTAAAGTCGTCGCCTGAAACATGAACAAGAAAATGTCATCAAGATTCCTCCCGCCTTTGTGTAACCGCGACAACAAGTCGTTCACAAACCATTCGGTGACGGCACCGGGGTCTCACCGCGTGTCACCCCCTCCTCCTTCCACACTGCCTCGATAAATGACAGCTTTCCGGTTGTCTTGGTTGCTCCCTTCCACTGGAAGCGCACATCGGCCTGTGCAAAGAGCGACTTCCAGTCGCTGACCTCCCTCTCCCGCGCATTGCACACGGTGCGCATCAGCAGGTCCATGGTCCGCACGCTCTTCTCGTCGCTCTGCGACAAAACTCCCGGCGGGGGCAGGACGTAGTCGTGGATGACGACCCGAGCGCCGGGTCTCATCACAGGCACGAGAGCCTTGAGAGCTTCGACGGCGTACTTGTCGGAGAAGACGTGGAATACGTGGCGGAAAAAGTAGACATCGGCCTCAACGGGCTGTGGTGTAAGGCAGTCGTGCGCCGTCAGCTGGACTCGTGAGGCTAGATGTTCGGGTACCCGCCCGATAGTCTTTTCGGTTCGGAGCTCCGGCTTGTCCTGTACGATAAAAGACAGCTGCGGGAAAGCTTCCGCGAGTGCAAAAGAGACATGTCCTTGGTTACCACCAATCTGTTGGTGTGAAAGAAAAGTTAGCCTACATAATCCAAGGCGAGATCTCAGCTCAGGTGTGCACGTACGTCAATGACCTGTGCGGTACCGAGTTCGGACCAGGGGTATCCTTTGATGGTATGTGACAGATCAAATCCGTCGCGATCACCGTGACTCTTCATGGCAAGCTCATAACGCTTCATTCTCGCATGGTCGGATTGTATAAACTCGAAAAAGGGGACGTTGTTGTTGAGGGCTACATTTACGGCCTGAGATAAACACCATGGTCAGCATAAAGATGTTGGAGATCTTCAATTTCGTACAACTTGCCGTCTCATTGGGCTCCTGCGAGCCTGGCCACCTCTTCATGGCCTCCACGGTGTTGACAATGGGCCGAAGAAGATCGGTGGTGAACATGCCCACCCAGCTGGCGACACCGAGGTCCTCGACCATGAGCAGGGATGCTCGGCTGTGTGCGACGTGGTCAGGGGTGGGTTCCAAAAACAGGTCATTTGCCATGGCAAGGCGTATCAGGGACTTGAGATCAGAAACAATGACTTTGACTCCTGTGAGTGATTCAATTTCGGCTGCGAGATTGGTGTAGGAAATGGATCCTGTGGTGGGTACGGCTTGAGCGATGCGAAGCTCACAAATGGCTTCGAGAGGAACATAGCTGACCGACTACCAAAACTCATTAGTGCAAAGACTTATATAGAAGCAGTAATCAAGTCACGACGCGCTTACATTCCAAGCAAGATTCTTCAGCGTATCCTTGGGCCCAACAAGCAAGTCGTGGAGTTCTTTGGTGAGTGTGATTAGCTCGTTCCGAATCGTCTTGTCCTGTAAGTCGAGGGCTTCCATGGGGAAGCTTGCGGCGCCGCCAAGTTTATATGAAGGTGCCTCGAGATGCTTCTCATTCAGGCTGTTTGTAAGACACACAGTCTTGGTCTGAATGGCTGCAGCGAGGGTGGCAAGGTGCGCTACAGAACTCGACGGCCCTGTGCCATTGCCATTTGTGACAGACGACAAGTTTTCAGGAGTAGATCCAGGCATTTTGATGAGAAGAAAATTGTGGTAGTCTGCAGAAATAGTTTCAAGCTCACTGGAGAAGTTACAGGGCTGCTCTTTAAGTAGAAGAACCGAAGGCCGAAGGCAGCCTTGGCGGGCGTGGTCTAGCACGGTCCAAGGTACAACCCTGTCAAAATGGCGTTCCAGAGACTGGGTGAATGCATCATCTCGGTATCACGTCGATAGTCCCACTGGAAAGGTCTTGGAAGCTGGGGGACGGGACGGTGCCACCCCAGGGCGTGTCATATCAGGCTGGTGAGTTGAGGAAGTGGAACGTGATGAAGGATATGGAACAGGACTAGCCTGTCAAAAATACGACAGAATTTACCCCGAAAGGTTGCTTCATGTGCGGCAGTTTATGTCGGTCACATCTGATGCTCGTTCAACAAGGCGCTTCATTTGTCGTGTAAGTGCGAGGCTGGCCTGAGCACGCATAAGGGTGGGTAGCTACGTAGTAGCGCGCACCTGGATCGTCATGCGACTTGCGCTATTGACAATTTTCCCTATTGATGTTCCTATTTTTTCTCTTGCGGTGTTTGCCCAAAATTTGCCTCTTTGGCCCCGCGTCTCGCCGTTGGGCGGTGGGGAGAAGAGTGCGACCGAACCAATCTGGGTGTTATTCATGAGAAGGGTCCTCCCAGAACCCATGTTGGCATGGTTCCACTGCGCAAACTTGGTTCCCCCAAACAGGCCCTCCGCGATTCGTTTGATAGGCTGCCTCGCATTTCGCGTGCACACGCAATGGCAAGCCACATTCTTCTTCGCCACGCTGATGCGCTCGCTCGGGACAAGGCTCTGGCGACTCACGGGCGGCGAGAGACCGGGACGCCGAGCGGGCGCTACCCTGAACAAAGAGGCTCACCGCTTTTGATGGAGACCGTGACAAGTTTGTACACAATTTCGCCTCGCCGGTTGCGGGAATGTTACTCTTAACATCAGATCTATTTCTAGGGTGGCTTGAATAACGCCAAGAGACGGGCAGGCTGGCTAGCTCGTGAACAAGTGGGAGAGCCATTGTCAGCCTCCGTAGTGTGTGGGCACAACAACGCCGCAACATGAGCGCTCTGCGTTGGAAGCAGAGCTGATGTCATAGAACTACACATCCGCTTGATCTTACCATATTCTAGCTCATTGTCAGTGATGTTTGATGCTTTCAGCTGCCGCCCGTTGAGGGTGCACAGCATCCTGCAGACGAGTTGCGACTCGTGAGGCTGAATATTAACCCAGCTAGCGACTACGGCTCGGAAGCCGGGCCATCTGGAACCCCCACAGCTGCAGCTAGAGTCAGCAGCTCGCAATTTCCGCCCTGCAGGTGTAATTTTTGCCATCAAAAGGTATTCGTTGCAGTCGCAATTGCTCCTGAATGCATCCCTTCATATTTTGAGCCCCCGTCGGAGCTCGTCGGCAGCACGAGAGCGATACAACGACGCAGACGTACAGGTGCGACGCCGGAAGGCCCCTGGCGCAAAAAAACCACACGACGACGCCTTCGACCTCGAATCGACCAGACCACGCGAGGAGTGGCACGATGTCGAGCAACGGCGGAGGCAATGGCGGATTCAGTCCTGAGGTGGCTGTGGCCGTTGTGGCCCTCATCGTCTCTCTGGTCGCGCTCACGGCAACATTCATGCAAGTCATGCAGCAATACTACGCTTCTGCCGCTGGCTACTCGCAGTGTAACGAGAAAGTCATGGGCGGATGGGCAAAGACAAAGTCAAGGCGCTTTTCCTGGGAGGAATTGCGATACGAAGTGCAGTACGATTCGCCGGTCATCTTCGTCTCTCCTCCAAATAACGATCGCGGCCCGATACCCGGCAAAGATATATATTTTCTCGACGGCACGCCGAAGAGCTTGGAGGAGACATGGACAACGTCGGACCTGGATCCGCGCAAAGAGTATCTGCAGCTGTCAGAGAAGGAGCGCATCCACACAGCCGATAATGAGCGCGCATCCTGGTTCGTGCTGCTCTATGCTGTCCAGAGAATGGAGGCCAAATCGAGCGAGTGGCAGGAGAAGCAGTACGGCCCCCCTGGGACGCTGACGGCGATGTACGGGCTTCCACGACTACCTCCTTCATTGCGCGAGCATCATACTCTGACCGTGGCGCTGCAGCGCAAACGAAAGAGCTGGGACACCATGCCGCCTTCCATGACGAAGCCCTATGCGACTACAACCATGTGCCATATGATCGAGATGCTCGCGGCACTTGGTATTTACTGGAAGGAGTTTGATCGACGCCGCGATCGCTACTGGGCGGAAGGGAATGGATTCTTGGTGCTGGGCGAACGAAACGACCTGGGCATCGTGTTCTCCCTGCAGGTACATGGACAGTGCACCTTTGAACGCAACAGAGTGATTCCCGTCGACTACGTCAAGGAGCTCACTTTCGGCTACGTGCCGACGATATATAGGGACACAATCGACCAGAGCCGACTTACGGTGCCAAGCGACATGCCGGAGAACCTCAGCTCTCTGCAGATGGGCAACTATCGCGAGCTCGCAGAAAGTCTCACAGTGATTGGGTGCAATACCAACGCGGTAAACTACTTTCTGGAAGACGGCAATCGCACGTCTCACATCTTTCCCCTCGCATTTGAAATTCTGGGCATGCTGGGACAGAACTTCCACATCAACAACAGCAGCTTCACATATATACCCAACCCGACCCCATACAGCTTCGACAAGCGCTCATTCTCGCTGAAAAAGATGCTCGAAGCCTTCAAGTCGCACTTTGACGGCGAGTCCAACACGACGCGCAACCACATCATCGTGGAAATGATTCGCCACCACGTGGACGAGGTGCTCAAGCACTACACGGAGAAGGACGGCGCTCAGCGTCTGCTCTGCCTCCGCGTTCTACACATGGCCATTGACGACACGGACGAAATTCTCACCGCGAAGAAGAAGGACCCCGTGGACGCCGGCGCCGAGACGACGTCATCCTGGAGGAGACGCCGCTGTTTGTCGNNCGGAGAGGGCGGACATTTTTAAAAAGTTTNGCGAGGCTGAGCCGGAAGAAGCAGAGGAAAGCCACGATGCTACACGCCAGTGGGCATTTTAAGCAGGGAACGCCGTATCTGGAAGCCGTCTGGGACACCAACAGGTAAGAAACATCCTACTTTTTTTTTTTACCGCAAGAACTTTTGCTTTACTACATACCGTTGTCGTTTGGTTCTGTTTTTGAAAATGTGCGTTGGCTGGGAATTATACGGCTAACGGGGAGGTTTCAGTTTTGCTACGGGGTTGAACAGAGAAGCGGGTTTGTTCCCCATTGCCGCTCGCTTCAACCATGCCTGCGAGCCAAACAATAATATTCTTTTTGAATATAATGCGGAAAGGAAGCGACTGCGTTTTTGGGTCGGGGTGGACGGCATCGCGGAAGGGGAGGAGCTCAAGATCTGTTACGGGAATACAAAGACACCCGCGTTGCTGTACAAATGGTACGGGTTTCGGTGCGGTTGTGGTGCTTGTGGCGGGTTGAGCGACCAAGAGATGGACAATTTTGCGGTAAAATGGTAATTTGGAATATCGAGCGTACTTTTGGGAAAAAGCATAGTAGGGGCGTTCTGCATTGGTTTTTGCTGATACTGATACTTGGCTAGATATGATAATGATAATGCTTGCTATTCTTTCTACATGCCCTTTAGTCGCGCCATTTGAATACTCTGCGAAGCCGCCCGCGGTGGTCTTCAGGCCCAACAGTAGGCTCGAAAACCCATGTCCCAGATTCCGCCTTGGTCAGCGCAATGCCATGTCTCCCCAGTTCATCTAGACCTTTGTGGGTGTCCATCATGCCACTTCCAAGAAGTAAAATATCCGGATGTATACAGCTGAAAAGCATGGGCATAGAGTCTCCCTTCCAAATTGCCACATCGTCGAGGACTCTAGCCAGGATGGTGGCGAAGAGGTAGTAAATGCTGATTGCCAGACACAGAGGCGGATATATCATCCAGAACCACCGCACCTTCACGAAATTGGCCATTTTGGAGGCACTTCCTTCGTATTTAGTATCATGCGCCTCTTTTACTTGGCCCTGCTTGCGGATTTCATTGCTCAGACTTAGAGTCAAGCGGTCCATCCAGGCTGACATGAATGGCAGTACGTCATGAATCGCTTCCGCCCAGTCCGAAGAAAAGCTGACCCGACCAGAAATGTCCTGGTACCAGCCTTCAGTGAGTTTATCCATGAACTCTCGAAGTGTTTTGACCGCACGTGCAGAGATGGCATATCTAGACTGCGCGCGAGCGTTCATCGGCTCTGGCACGTTCACGAAGACATACTCCTCCAGATGAGCATTCGTCTCCGTTTCCAGTCGAACCTCGTCCCACCTGGCTATGATCTTTTGCTTGAGGTGGCCATCACTCATAGAAGTTTCGTATGCGTTCATGCACGCCCATAAGGCGCATTCGAAGCCTGTGGAGTTTGTCTGGGACTGGTGCTCAGACGCTGCCACGACTTCAAAGATGGACAAATAAGCGGTGGGTCGCCTGTCCCGCGATGACCGACTCTCGGTGATTGGATGCATGCCAAAGGCTTCATTTCTATTACCGTGCATAACATTGACTGAAGTATTAGGAGATATAGAATAAACGCAATCATCCGGACCGCACTGTGTCGTTACAGCTTTAGGGGTGCATTCTCCGCACACGGCAATCGAGGGAAAAGTCGGCCAGGTACAATTACCCGTGGAACATGGCGGTTCCAAGTTTGGTATATCGTCCGCTATTATGCCCATATATATGGCTGCCTTTGTCGAGAGTTGAAGAGTCAAGTCTGCGAACCGTTAGTCTTTGACTAACAGATGGCGACCGCAGGTGTACTTGTGCTCTAGTCTCGCTGCTCAACATTATCCCAGTGGTCGCTTCGGTAATTCGCCGGCGCCGATCGCTCCGTCTCTTTTTTAAATATGACTGGTTTCTCAACATAGTCCACCATTTGCTGCGAAAAGGTCTCGAATCCGTGCGTGAGAATGATGATGGCGGCACCAATGCACGAGAGATGCCTACGCACGTCAGCATCATTCAACCCATTGTGAGGACGCCCAACCTACAGCCCTTTCATTCTCTATATGAGAGCCACGCTTCCTAGAAACCCTCGCGACGCCTCGTCAAAGAGCTTGAAATCCTCCAGCCGGGCCACCGTGTTCGTGCGCAGCTGATGCGACTTGGCGATCCAGATCCACGCGCACTGCGAGATGCACGCCTCGACAATGTTGCCCATGGCGACGCGGCACACCGTGACGAGCGCAATCACCACCATGTCGAGGTCGAGGCCGGGCGACAGGTGCGGCACGAGCTTGCCGTCAAAGTACCAGAGCACGATGGAGAGGATGATGATGCTGAGGCCGCAGATGATGGCAGACTTGTACTCGTCGGCCCACCATTGGAGAGCGACTAGGTATGCGCGCCGGCCGCGTTCGATTTTTTTGCTTAAGAGATGATTGCTTTCTTGGTGTGTAGTATTTTCTTCGTCGATTGCGCCATCATGACTGAAGGCGAGGCTCTGTTGCCAAGTGGTGGGTTGGTGACATAGTTGTCGCCGCCGAGAGTGGCTCGCACCATTCATACTGCAGTAGGTAATAAGGATCGGGGAAAGACGATGGAATACGGCACATAAACATTACATAGCTTCAAGCCTTCAGTAAGCTAAATATCGCAAGACCTGTATTGAATCTTAGCCCTCGCTTATCGGGCCAGAAGCCTGTTGGGAAGGTGGCCCGCCGGGTAGGTGTGCTTCGTGCCTGCGCAGCCATGCAGTGCAAATACGAGTTGCGCTACACGACGGATCCACGCGCATAGACGGAGGCAAAATTTGGATAAAATAAGAATGATAATATTCTAACTTATGCATTCGGTCAATTGACAATTATTATTCAGCTAAACCTTGACGGGCGTAGACACCATAAGCTCCAGAACGGCAAATGCGACCTCGGCAGCAGCGAGCGCCGTGGTGGCCGCGTTGTTGTCGTACGGTGGCGCGACCTCTACAACATCACCACCAATCACCTCCAAACCGTCCAAACCGGCAAGAATGGTCAGAAGCTCTCTAGAGGACCAACCGCCTGCCTCTGGCGTTCCTGTAGCTGCGGTTTGTTAGCAATGGCTAGCGACTCCTCCATCAAGGAACAAACATACCAGGAGCGAATGCGGGATCCAGCACGTCAATGTCGATGCTAATGTAGACACGTGTGCCTTCAACTCTCTTGCGGAGACTGTCTATGATGCCCTTGACGCCGATAAAGTCAATGTCGCGGGCCGTGATGATGTGGAAGCCGCACTCCTTGTCGTGGCGCATGTCGGACTCATCCGTCACTTGAGCACGGATGCCGGCGTGGATGGAGGAGTTGAGGATCAAGTTCTAAATTATTAGCATATTTTCTGCGGAGGATGGAGGCCGATTTGAGGAATACTTACCTCTTCGTGGGCAAAGTGGAGGAAAGTGCCGTGGTTCAAAGCGCTGCTTGTGGTTAGATCAGTTGGAGCCATCAAAGGTCCTTTACTCACGCATATTCGGAAATGCCACCACCTAGAGACCAATTAGCATCACGAGCCCAGTTAACGAGAAGAGAAATCAAAATTCATACCAAGCTGCTTGGGATCCCACGTGTCGACGTGACTGTCAAAGTGAATGACGGACACTGGGCCCCAGTGCTTCTCCGTGGCGCGGAGCGCGGCCAGCGTCGTGGTGTGGTCGCCGCCCAGCGTGATGATGCGCGGCACGCTCGACGTGTTGGAGCTCTTGGCCGCCGGCCGGAAATCTTCCTGTGCGCCTTCTCCAGCGTCTTTAGCGCGTAGCGGTTGTCCAGCCACGTCATCTTGGCGTCGCCGCAGTCGACAATGGTGGCCCAATCCTTCATGGAGTCGCGCTCTGTCGGGCGTGTTAAGCCATGCACTCTTGCTTAATGCGTTTTTTTTACATAACATACTGTTGTATACACTGAGGCCGTAGGTCTTTTGGTTGCTACCCAGACGAATAGCGGGGGGGCCAAATCTGGCGCCTGGTCTTCCGGTCGTTGTCTAGACTTGATGAGTACCGTGTAAAAGCCGGAGAGTGAGCTCAACTTGGTTGGCTTACGGTGTCGTGTGGTGCGCCGAGGATGGCAATGTCGTAGCGAGACTCTTCCGAATCGTCATCGCTGAAGCAATCTGAGATTGGCAGCGTGGCGAACCCGGTGCCTGTCAGAAACGGCATTTGCGTGACGACGGTGTCGTCGGAGTCGTCGTTCACCCAGAAGCGCACCTGGTTGCTGCCGGGCGTATTGTAATCATAAGCCGACAGTCCCGCCACGGCTTGTGCCAGCGCGACGCAGGCTGCGAGCTGCTGCTTCATGATTGAGCTGGGAGGATGCCGCAACGGTAAGATAACTAATAATACAAGGAGGCGAGATGACAAGGCCAATTGATGAATACCGGCTGTTAATACAGAGATGAAAGAATTGCAAAAGCTTTGCCGCTAGTGAATTGCAGGAGCTGGTCGATGCTTCTAGCTGCGCTTGGTATGGTCGCAGCTCCGCGGCCTCCCGAGTGGGTACGCCGCCCGGAGCTGGGGTATCATTGCGCTGGGATGAACGGTCGTAGCTTGATGGCAGAGTAGATGGAAAGAAACAATGTTCGTAAGATGATTGAAAAGCGTCTTTGGCAGGTCGCATAGTGTGGTTGAATAAGGTTGCGCTACACGTAGATTGAGCCAATGCCGTCGCTGCGCCTCATCTAGTGCTACGGCAGTCTGCCTTGTACTAGCGATGAGTCAATGCCGAGAGTATGCTTCAGATCACTGTGGGATTTAAATTCAGTTTCAACCCATGATCGGCCTATAGTTGTTGTTTGCTCAATCGTATATTCAATTTGAATACGGAAATTGCATTGGTTTGGCGCTTTGTTTGCATTTTCGGACAATTCTTTATCACGACTTACACGACACACCCAGCATCTCTTTGATCACAGCCGTCTATTTCAACTTCAGACATCTTCTCTTAACCACAAACATTATTAAAGTCCATGTGCTTCAAATTTACAGAATTCTTTAAATTTCTATTTAAATACGAAAAAGGGCGCGCTCCTTGGCAAAACCAAGGTAGCTTGCCATCTGCCCAATATGAACTCCAATCTGGAGGCACTCATCGAATCCCACAAGCCCCAGACGCTCAAGTCTTGGTCCAGACAAGACGATGACACTGATATGCAATTACAATTCGATTTTCCGCACATTTCTCTCTACCTGACCGTCTCACACATCGTCGCAAACGACACATATCAACTCTCCAACATTGCTATCCGCGACAACAATGGCCCCGTTCGCCGTCGAGACCTCGACCCGATCCGCCACGACGCGCGCAGCATCTTAACCACCTCCAACGACGGAACCCGCCTCACGGAAACTTGCATTACCATCCTGCAGGGCCTCGAGCGCATCGCCGAGTTTGAAG
>JANAKD010000031.1:0-61616 GCA_027627215.1 Lecanicillium saksenae | reverse complement strand
TCGACGCGGTTGAGCCGAATGTCACCATCGCCAAGCGGCGCCGAGGGCTCAACGGCACGACCACGACCCAGGCATGCCCCTCCAGGGATGTCATCTCCCGCATATCCGATGAACTCCTCATCCGTATCCTCTCCTACATGAACGAACGCGTCCTCCTCGACATGGCCCTCGTCTCGAAGCGCTTCCGCGACATTGCCTCCGACTCCCAGCTCTGGAGACCACATTATTACCGACGCTTTATCCTTCCTCGAGCGCACCGAATCCCCGGATTCAAGACGGCAAGGAGCTCCTCAAGCCTGCACTACTCCCTCAAGGGTAGCGCGCCGTCCTCCTCCAGCTCTGCGGGCGAGAGCACCATACCCGCGTGGCGCAAGCCCGCATCCACCACGCGCTGGAACGCTGCGCACGACAAGCTCGTGGATCGAGTCGATTGGAAGAAGCAGTATCGTCTGCGCCATAACTGGGCAAGAGGACGGTGCGCCGTCGAAGAGGTTGACGTGCACCAGAGAGAAAAGCAACCCGTGATTGCGCCCCCAGAGTGGCAGACACTAGTCAAGGTGGTCGAGGGTATTGCCATGACCGCTGACTCTATGTCTGGCCTGCGGGCGTGGGATCTGCGGACAAGGCAAGCGATTGCGCAGGCACCGCTCGAATCAGACCACGCGACACGGTTACGCCCGAGCTGCCTAGCCGTCGACGATGCGCGTCTCAGCAACGGTCAGATTGACGTCGCGGTCGGCTTCCAAGACGGTACCTCTGGTGTCTGGCGCCTCGACGCCCATCGAAACACGCTCCATCTACTCTTTCGCCAGGAAAAGAGCTTCCTGGGCAGACTGGTGGCTATTGCTTACGGCTATCCGTATCTGCTGACCGCCACACAACTTGGCTTCATTGCCCTCTATACGTTTAATAACCCTTCTACCGATAATACTTCCGAAGCTGGCGACGACGCAGATAACGAAGCTGCGCGGGAAGTAGCGCACGCACCAGATGATGCCGACGATGAACACGCCACATTACCACCTCCCTATCTCCTCACATCCCTCAAATCACACAGCACGCAAGGACCACTGGCATTGTCCCTGCGGAAAAACGCGTCGTCTGTCGTCGCATCGATAGCATATACGTTTAACACAGTCGGTGGATGGTCCATCGGCATCCAAGACTTGGATATTCGCCCGTCAGGCGCAGTGACCTCTCGCGTCGCATCTTCATTACCGACACAAATCAGATCTGGCCATTCATCACCGTCATCCTCTCCCCTGCCGGCTAGCAGCTCTCGCTTCGGTACAGATACCGACGATACAGGTCCTTCGCGGCTTCGGTACAGCCACCCATATCTGCTCGCCACATTACCGGACAACACACTTGTCCTACATCTATGCACCTCGACCTCAACATCTCTTACTATATCACCTGGCATGCGCCTCTGGGGACACACATCGGGCATCTCCGACGCGGAAATAACACCACGTGGCAAAGCAGTAAGCGTGAGCACTCGAGGCGACGAGATCCGCCTCTGGGAACTAGAAGGCCGTGTTGGCGGCCGCAGCGTCGAAGTCAGACCCAGGCTGCAGGATATAGATGGCAGCACATCCGCTGAGGACGAGCCGAGTGGAAGCGTGCCAAGGACACCGACCAAAGCCGGTTTAGACGATGGTCGACGCAATTGGGTCGGCTTTGACGACGAAGTGGTCCTGGTGCTCAAAGAAGCGAGCGATGGGCGTGACAGCCTGATGCTTTATGACTTTACGTGATAGATGATGAAAAGTTTTGGTTGGTACAGATACCCGCATCTTGGATGCACGTACAAAACAATACACAAGATTTTCAAGCAAACGAAAAGGCTCAGCGAACACGTCAAGTAATATTGTAGCAAGATGTAGCCCAGCCGACGAAACTGCCGCAATAGTAAAGGAGAATGCACAGCGTCAGCGCGGGACGACTTGAAAGCCAGCCTGTGCCGGTCGTGGAGCGACAGGACGGCTCTCAACCCCTACCAAATACGTCAGAACTGCCATACACGCCACTCTCGGCCAACTTCAGAGTTCATCACTTACAATCCATGAACCGGTCGTACGCCTCGTTGCTCTCGCGCAGCGACACCTTGGCCCCGGTCCTCGAGACGGTAAACAGGCTCACCATCTCCAGCAGGTACCAGGGCCTGCGCCGGATGGTGATTGTCTGCGCGATGCGCTCGACGGCGCCGAGAATGCGAGCCCAAGGTGTTTGAAAGACGCTGCGCTGGCGCGTTAGTATGTGCTTTCGATGACAGGGAGCCGGATTGGGAGGAGGTGGCGGTGACGTACCCAAGTTCCGATTGCGCATTGGGGACTCTAAATTGGGCAAGCTTGCGCAGACCCTGGACGTATTGTTCTTCGACTCGACGGCGTTCCTAGACCGAAGCTCGTTAGTATCAACATTGTATCGTCATAATGGAATCGCCATCTCCAAGATTGAGGAGAATCGGGGCGGGCGGGTTGCCATTGAGGCGGTCGTACCTGAAGCCAGTCGGCGATTTCGTTGTTTACCTTGCCGATGCGCTTGACTCGGTCGTTGAGGACCTGAGCAGCCTGATTCGGCTGGAGATGCGACTGAGGAGAGCAGTTAGCAAACCAACACGCCCGACATGATTCCGTGCCACAGCCCATGGCCGTAGAGCACGGTGGCTGGGCGGGAACGGCCTGCGACTCACCAGCATGGCCGGGTACTCGGCCCTAGCGAGGTCATCCATTGCGGGGGATTTGGAGGCGCTCGGCGGCGGCGGAAATAGAAATATTGGCTATCTCTAGAGCAGAAAAGGACGGGAGAGGAGGCGAGGCGATGGAAGCGAGGCGGCGGGCGCAGCAAGGAGGAGGAGCAGCGGGAGGCGTGGCGATGGCCCCAGGAGAATCTGGCTGGTCGCTAACGTAGTTAGAATGTCTTGGTCATGACGATGGTTGGAAGTCTGGGGGAGGGCGAGAGCTGTTTGGGACGAGGCTAGTAAATTGTGGGGACCTTGGCTTTTGCTCTTGCCTCTCTGCGCGCCACGCCTGAGCGGGCGGTGCGAATGCCTTTCCAGCCACAGCGGGCCATCTTTAATAGCCCCAGCTGGCTGCTAAAAATGCCCTGGAGTGCTGAAAGCGGCTGACGCAATGCGCTGTAGCTTGGCTGCTAGCGCTGTCGACTGCACTAAACTCGCGCTCGGCCTAGCATTCTTCAGCGCATCCTGACCTCTCCCTTGCGTCCGCTTCGTGGGCGTCATCAAACACGGGCAGCACGAATCATGAAAAACTGTAAAAAAAATTCACAGAGGCAGAAATTAACTTGATGGAATTTACTATATTTATTTTATTTTATTTCTGGCATTGTAGCTGTGGTCGAAGCCATTCTCTTCAAGCTATACCCCCCACTGCTGTATAACCCACCCAACAACTGAGCTCCAACTGTACCATCACCACCATGAAACTTCAAACACCACCATGGCTGCCAACCAGCACGACTGGCATTCCGTCGTCTCCGTCACTGATCGCTATGGCACTGTAAGGTCCATGTAAGCTACATCTACGCAATTCTCCGATTCGCAAGTCGCAAATCACCAACATTATCCCAGCCAAGAAGCTCTCCCAGACGGCTCCATGAGCACGGCCATGGCCATTGAACAGGCCGCCTATACGGATTCGGCCTCCTTGGTGAGTCTCATATACCACAAGACACTACATCATACTTATAATCTACCCATCCAGGACGCATATACGGCTACATGCAACGCAGCTATAGCCGCTAGTTCCACTGCCCCAGCTACATCTGGCCCTGCCGAGGAAGAAGTCACAGGTGACACTCGCATTGGTTCTTACACCAACTGCACTCCCATCGCCGACGGCGTCACATCCACCGTCTACCGCTCCTCCGACAGACTTACGGCCCTCAAGGTCATCACCACGCACCATCCGCTGCCGCCTCACAGCCCCCAGCGCGAGATTAGCATCCTGCGCGGCCTCGACGCGGCCTCGTCCCGCTGCATCCCGCTCCTCGACGCCTTCCGCGACCAGGAGCAGCAGCAGGTCCTCGCCTTCCCCTACAAGCCTCTCACGCTCGAAGCGGTGCTGCTCGGCGGGCTGTTTCAGCGCAGCAGGCTGAATCGTGGGGCTTGGTCGACAAAGTCGTCCCTCCGGCCGACTTGGATCGTGCCGTGGGGGACTAGCTTGATTTGCTACTTGCAGCCGGACCTCGTGCGCTGCGCAGCCAGAAGGAGCTGATGGCAATATGGGAATAGCTGCACACACGGGAAGCCATCAACGCTGGGGTTTCCGAGTTTGGCAAGGCTTTCGAAGCCGAGGACTCAGGTTCGGAGGGCCGTAGACTGGCGAATGCGTTTTTGGGAGCAAAAAAAGCTACCGAGACCAGATTGTGAAGCAGACCCGTGGTGCGCCCCTGTGTACAAGTATATCAGGTGTGGTTCAGTGGCTATAAAGGTGTGCAACAATGCCTTGAAGCCGTGCCGAAGCGCTTCGATAACTGTCGCGATAGTGGCTAGATTATAGCGCCCCATAGTGGGAGCATAGAGGCACTTGTGGGGTACCTAGCTGGGGGATGGTAGGCAGCCTTCTCTATCTGACTACTAAAACCAGCTAATAAAACTATTCTTACAAATGTCTCGGTTTGGTTTGGTACTTGACATTGAGCCACCCTATCCGGACCAGCGGTTCTCCCTCCAGGCCGACTGGCTTTCCCCGCCCCAACCGGGCCGAGTGGTCTTGCCGCCCGGACCTGCCGAGTGACCCGCCCCGCAGGCCTTAAATACGTGAAACCCATTCGATATATCAATGTTATACCACGGCGAAACCAACAACCAGCTCGCCACCTTTTCGACAAGGAACCAAATCAGGTTACCCTCCACGATGGTAGCAGAGTCATGACACTGCTTAGATCCAACAGGAGGCTTAGAGGGTCGTCCAATCTGGCAGGCACATTGCCTTTGTGCCATCTGGTCGCATCGTGTGTTTGACCAGGGAGCTCTCATATGGCTTCGCCCGTATTTTGACAGTAGAAGCTCTGTGTGCTTCTTCTGCTGGCTTATCATGCATGCTGAGGTCAAGCACACCTGCTGCTTGCCTCTGACCCCCGGTGTGCGGGTGTTTAGGTTCAGAGTATTCCACAGCCGTCCCCCAATAAGGCCCGTCAACGAATAGTCCATCTAGTATGATTGGCACAATGCTGGTGTGTGGGTTTAGTCGTAGAGCCTTGTCGGATGCACATGCCGTCGTATTACCCTCGGCGCCGGGGCGAAGGTTATTCCAAATGAACCTTATTCTGGTAAACAGTAGCGTTGGGCCTCGAGTCTCGGCCTGCGCCCGTCCTCGGTTAGGGAGAGAAACCCGGTCTCGCGCGAGCATGGCCGATATTTAAAAGTCAACTTGTCCACAGAGTCAAGAAAGTGCAGAACGTGTGTAAGATAACCCGCAATACGGCCGCGCAATACCAAGCAGGCCAACCACCAATCACTTTCCTCGCTGACCAGGAACATCTTAATACACTATGGCACGCTCATTAAATAATAACCCAGGGGGGGGGAGACCGCCCCTCTGGGCGGCGTCACTTTCTATAAATAGTGGATGAGATAGTAGCCTTGGAGCCTGAAAGAGCCTTCCTATTCCATCCCAAGTCAAATTAGGTCGAAGACGGTTGGGAGGCTTTTACTTATAGTCAAAACTCTACGGCTATTAATTAGGCCACGTACTGGTTATCTAAGAAACTGGGGAAGCCCGAGCCCGGTACCTTCCCGATAATAGCCTACATAGGGCCAAATGATAAGCGGTATATGATCTTAGTTGGAGCTGCAGTTAAACTTGGATATAAAGTTAGTTTCCACCGAATCGATAATTAGATGCATTAACTTTGGAGTACAAATATTAACAAGTTGCAGCTCTTTTTACCGTTGATACGCAATGATGACGATAGCCATGTCTCTCTTCTCCAGGAGACAGATTGCCAGTGCCTAATATACTCTGAACAGATGACCTCTCTTATCGCACCGTGGATGGTGCGTTGCGAGGTGAAAGCATCGGTGCTCTATATGTTTGATGGCGTTACCGTGCATGACGATGTGACACACTTTCCATACAATAAGACGTTTGAGGATGCAGCCGTACGTCCACAGAACCTTTCCTGTGTCTCGATGGAGTAAATATTGACCGAATACTTACTAGTGTCATTGTATCACACGGGTGGAATGCTCCTTGCATTGTGCTTGCCGACCTTCTTCAAACTACCTATTGTTCTTGGTTTTGGAATGAAGCCCCTAACTCTCGAGAACATGGTAGAGCTCATTAAGTATTCTCCGGCTGATGGCGCGATGTTCCCGCCGTCTGTTCTCGCGGAAATGACACAGACCGCTAAAGGTATGGCTTCGTTGAAGGGGTTATCTTGTGTCGTCAGTGGTGGCGGCAATCTGGCAAAGGAGGCCGGTGATCGCATTGCAAAGGCCGAAATCCCATATCTGAATCTCAATGGATCTACAGAGTAAGGAAAGAAATAGAATACCTCCTAATGCAAATCTGACAATAATCTTGGGTCCGGCTTTTATCCTGTGGCCTGGTAGAGTAACCCTGTAAACTGGCGGTATTTTATCTTTGACAATGAACGATTTAACAGCGAATATCGTAGCGTCGGCGGCAATACTCATGAATACGTCATCGTTTGAAGTGATGCGAGCCTCCGCTGGCAAGGAATTTTCCACTCTATGCCGCACTTGCGGGAGTTCAGCACCAAGGACCTGTACCAGCCACATCCCACGCTGCGGAACCACTGGCTATACTGTGGGAGATCAGATGACGTGATTGTCTTCTCTAACGGTGAAAAGTATAATCCAGTCACTGCGGAGTCGCTTATTGGCCAACACCCGGAAATCCGCACCGCGTTGGTTGTCGGAGCTGGTCGCTTCCAGGCCGGCCTCATCGTCGAGCCATCTCATCACCCAGGCGACGACGATGCAGAATCATCATTCCTGGATAGAATCTGGCCACACGTGCAAAGGATCAATCAGACTACAGTCAAGCATGGCCGCATAGCCAAGCATCTCATCATGCTCTCGGACCCTGCACGTCCGTTCTTGTATTCTGGCAAGGGTTCCCTGAAAAAAGGAGCTGTCGCGCGTGTTTACGAGAAAGACATTGATCAACTTTACTCAAGCGGTAAATTTCAGGCGAAGGAGACCGTACTTGACATCGAATCTCAGGCTGCACTCTCCAGATCCATCAAGGAAATTTTCGAGTCAGAGCTTGGCCTCCAAACCCTTGCGCCGAGCGTCGACTTCGCGACCGCGGGCCTCGACTCTCTCCAGATCATGACGGCTGCCAAAATCCTGTCGAGTCAGCTGCGAGCTTCTGGCGTCGCCGCTGAAGTTGCCGACGTAAATCCACGTGCGCTGTACCAGAACAATACACTTGAGAAGTTCGCTTCGTACTTGTTCGATCGGTTGGCCGGCGGCAGTCGGCACGACGAGACGGTACAGGATAGCGGCCCTGATGTCTTGACAGCTTTGCTAGACAAGTATACCGCCAATATGACGGTATCCGGTCATAGCAAGAACCAAAGATCCCGATCAGCGCAAACAATACTCGTCACAGGTACAACCGGTAGCTTAGGCTCGTACCTGTTGCACTTTTTAGAGCGGTCCGCACGGTGACTCGTGTTATCTGTCTTAATCGCCAACTGGACGGGGGCAGGGCCAAGACACTTGGTCAACTGTCTGAGCGAGGGTTGACGACTAAGCTGGAGAAGGTACAATTCCTCGAGGCAGACTTGGCCAAGCCAAATTTTGGCCTATCGCAAGCGGTATATTGTGACCTTCTGGGAGCCGCGGATAGCTTTATTCACAATGCTTGGCTGGTTAATTTCAACCTGGTCGTGGAGTCATTCGAGCCATCTATTGCCGGAGTTCGCAATCTGGCCGACTTCGCCGCAAAAGCCCAGAAGAAGCTTCTCGTCGTTTTTGTGTCCTCGATAGCGTCAGTCCAGGGCCGGCGAGCGACGACCCCTATCCCCGAAGGCAGGTTGGCGGATCTTAGCGACGCAACAGGCGGCTATGGCCAGTTCAAACTTCTGGGTAGCTTAATTCTTGATAAGGCAGGAGCAGTTTCGGGTATATCATCGGCAACTATTCGTGTTGGGCAGGTTGCAGGCCCTCGCGGCGAGAAAGGCTCATGGAATAAGCAGGAGTGGCTTCCGAGCATCATTGCGTCGTCTATTACTATAGGTGCCCTTCCGGGCAGCTTAGGGACCCTGGATATAGTCGATTGGATGCCAATCGAAGACGTTGCGCTTGCCATCCTGGATGTCTGCGGAAGCACAAAGGCGCCTACCGACCACTGCGATTATACAGGTTACTTCAATCTGGTAAATCCTTCGGTCACTAACTGGGCTACACTATTGTCCGCGATACAGGGCTTTTACGCTAAAGAAGGGAGGACACTGGAAGTCATAACTTTAGATGAGTGGATTGGAGCCGTGGAGAGCTGCTCGGCTGACCAGGCGTTGAATCCCGCCGTCAAGTTGCTCGACACATATAAACGCCTATCCGAATCAGCAAAGTCCGGACAGCGTCAATGCATAATTGATACGAAGAGAATGCGGGAAGTCAGCAACTCTATATCAACGATAGAAGCTATTAAGGGGGAGCTAATAATAAAATGGTGTGAGCAGTGGGGTTTCCATCAACAGGGAGATAATTAAAAAGGGTACTTCTCACATTCCTAAGGATTTTACTTTAATATATTATTAATAAATAAATAAATAAATACATTAATTATTATATTTATAAAAACTAATTAGTTATTATAAATCTTTAATACTAATAAAAACTATTAGGTAAGGATAAAGTCTATTAAACTGTTACAAACGAAGAAGCACGAGGCGCCTAGGGGAGCGGCCTAAAGAGGCGGCCAGGTAGAGGTGCTATAGGTCGCCCGGTTAGGACGCGGAGTCACGTGACTAGATCACCATAGATCACGGTGAGCCAGTAGTGATCCAGTGTAGCATCTATAACATTAGATCACTTAGATCACTTAATAATCTAAGGTGAGCTAAGAACTATAATAGAGAGATAGATAGGTACTTAAGAGAGAAGTAATTTTATAATATCAGATAGTCTAGATCTCTATTAATTAAGCTAGTAATAGTTCTACTATTAAGAGTTAATCTCTTAATGGACTTATAAGCCTATTATATTAATGTGAACTACTTATAGCTACCCTATAGCTACTTAACCTAGCTTACTTCCTAAGAAATAGACTCTTCTGTGACTTAGAAATAAGCCACCGTTATATAAACTAAGACTTATTTTATGTCTGTGGTAGTAAAAGGGAGGAACGTTTACAAGTTAATTTGACTTGCGAGTGTATAAACAGGAATGATTGCAATTTGAGTGGCGAGGAGCTGCTCGCTCGTTTGCTCCACTTGCTTAGCAACACCTATATCTAACTATATACGTGTGCCTGCAACGATAGGCGACACAATACATAAGCCCCTGCATCTACCATGTCAAACTTTTCATTCCCAGGTAGTTAAATGCCGTCGCGACCTTGCCTGTCTCCCAGTCCTTAGACTCCGTCAATGGTCCAGGAGGCCCCACGAATAAGAGATCCGTCGCCGTCACGGCCGCCAAAGGCCTGCCAGATATCAAGACACGTGTCAATGGAATGATCGTTGCTCAAATTACGATCCGCAACAATTGCAGTCCTACTGACGCCTCCGTGGGTGATGCGAATCGTCTTGCCGCAAAGCCTGTTATGCTGTGCGCTGCCAAACTGGTCAAAAACGTCGGCCGGCATGGCGACAAATGACGCCTCCTGGTTAACGTTCCTGAAAAATGTGGAGATGCCGCAGGCGCCCCTGTCGCGGAGGATGTGATGGCAGTTGGTGGCGGAGCCAAAGGCGAAGATGGAAATGTTCTGGTTGTTCCTTGAGACCTGAGCAGCGCGCTCTTCAGCGAGAGGAGCGGCCGAGGTTGCAGTAGCCAGGGTTGCAAGAAAGGCACCAGAGATTTGCATTGTTGTCTTGTTCAGCGATGTAGTAAGAGAAGAAGTGGATGATGTTGGTGTATACTTGATAGGATGTCTCTGAAAGAGAGCGTCCCTTCTTATACGAAGAACTTCTGATGATGCATCTGGTTACTCGGATGAATAACAGGTCCGTTTGTACAGGTTGCGAGGAAGTCATCCTCCCAACCGGAGGGAACCACCACCGATTGCAGCTAGCCATAACAGTGAGCGCCTTGACTTGACGGCCAATTCCCTGTCAGACGCCAACATCTTACTGGCGGAACTAAGGTGGATGGCAAGTGTCAGGGCACGCCCTCTAAATCCTGTCGATGTCTTTGTAGCATGTGGGGCATCGCCCGATACAGAACTTAGATGAAAAACCAGCAAGAATTGATTCCACACGTTGCCATAGGTACGTACGTTGTATTTAGGTTATTGTGCTGGTTCCTCAGCATCTGGCTTGGCGTTGCGCGGAGATTTCCTCGGTGGGGGCGCCGGGATCATACAACTCGGTAGCTTTATATCTGTATTGAACTCGTGGATGCATGCCTATGAAACAACTTGTGAGTCTGGGATAGTGTCCTGCCCAGCGGTCCAGTTCCCAGCAAAGTTGTCCATAATCGCTGTCCCTAGAGAGAACGGCTACTTGACTTGTGCCACTCATAATGGGTACAACCCCGAAACGCTCAGTCATGTTCACCGATGATAGACGGGCATTCTCAAAGATGCAAACGGTAGCCCTAATTAACCGTAAGCTCATGTCGCGGCTCATTTGAACACGTTATGCAAGCGCCCCTTTTGCGGTGCTTCTTGACGGTGGACTACATCATGTAAGTTCAGAGCCCAGTTTCGCTCAAGCAGCGTGAAGGGCACTTGGATGGACTGGAATACTTTTCTGAGCAAGGCTGTCGGATCTGCCGGCCTGTATTAACAGGGCTCACACGGTGTTGCTGCACGAAGAAGAAGCAATCTTGCAATCGTGACCTCAGCTGTCGGCACACGGGACAACTCACACCCGCACGCCGCATCTGATACCAGGGGAGAATCCCGTCAAGCTATTCGTGGGGTACTGATGGTCAGAAGGATGTATACGCCTACATCCACATAATTTGCTCACGGCAGCATTTGGAATCCTGCGTCTTCCTATTCAACCGCGGCCCGCAGTAAGCTGGCATTATAAATCACATTAGCGCCGTCGCAGGCTTATTAGGGCCATTTTGTAGCTAATCTCGATTCGTGAACTTATCTTTAGTGGCGGCACCCAAATTAGGCTTAATGGGTATCTAACACCCCTGGTTTGCGAGCCGGGACCGCTCACTGGCCACCGAATAAGGTTAGCCTTGTACACAGGTCATGCCTAGCCTCGTCGACCAGTTTCCAGACAACCTTGACCAGCAACATCACGGCAGCAGGAAGGGCTCTGTTCCTTTACCAAACGGCAATTATCAAATCGCCATAAAATCTACGTATTGGACCTGAATCGCAGTCGTTCCTAAGAGTAACATTCTTGCTTCTTGCGCCGACTGCTGTCATGAAACATCGCTCGAGCTTTCTAGGAGTGAACAATAATCAATTCTGTCGCTGTCTACATAAGCTTAATAGTATTTCTCCAGCAAGAGGGCCTGCTTGCCATCAACGTCTGGTGCTCAACTCGGCCGCCGTTGGACCACGGTTGTAACCTTGGCCGCTGGGCAATGCCCGCTGGCATGTGATAACCCTTCGGTAGGCAGGCGGAATTGGGACGTTTCAAGCAGTATATATCTAGTGCTGGACGGAGAGTCCGAAAACATGAATAGTAGACTTGTCACTCGCTTGGTTATAACTGCCCTTTTTAAACAAGGCCCTGTCCGTCGTAAAAAATTGTTCCAGCGTCTTGAATCCTTCGCTATTGAGAGGGAACTGGAGTTTGCTATTCTCAAAACGCATCTCATAATCAAAACGAACTCCTGGAGGGACAGTGCCAATGGGGTTCAGCTTCTGGCCCTGGCTTAGTATTGCCACCCTCTCGACATCGACTTAGGTTTCACCTTTGCCGTTATAATACACCTCAGCCTGGATTGGCTAGTAATATGAATAGATGACATTGTACTTGTACAGCTTACGAGAGGTTTGTTCTTCCAATGTGCTTGGAACATCTGGCCAACGCAGACGTTGCTACCACTACCGACTTGGAGCTCAGCATTCAAGCGGTTCGTGGAAGCATGAGAACTCCACGAGCTGGCCTCGCCAAATTCAGAACGACAGCGTGGTGCACCCGGGCAGGTAGTACATCTGCCTCTACCTGGAGCCTTCATGGCCATGGCGCCGCTCTTTGCATCGGTTAAGAAGTTTTTGTGGCCTGCGTCTTGGAAGCCACTACAGCCAGTAAGCCGAGAGGAAGGAATTTGGTCCGGATGGCTAGGTTGGCCGCTCGGCAGCTACAGAAAAAATTTGCTCAGGTCAAAATTACATTGATGAAGTTTAGCTGACGTAGTTATGCTATATCTATCCTCCAGTTTATGCTATCCAGAGCTTTGTAGACAATATGGGCCTGGCATCAAACTGCTGCCCACCCATGCGGTGTGCTCGCTGTAACAGGAGACAAGAATAGCAAACCCTGTTCTGTGGTGTGAGTATGAAGTGGTTGGTCTATTGAATCGTACGTGCGAGACTTGCGATTTTCGGCGGTGAAATGTTAGCTCGCACGCTTTTCAGTCGCTAGAGAAGCCTGTTGGATGCATTAAAGGGCCATCAACCAAACGTGGTCGATTCAGGTTTAGCAGCAACTCACGCTCGCCCCGCCGTAAATGCAATACCATTGTAATCCGTTCCACTACAAATCAACCGCAGCCATGGGGGCTCCTCGCTGAACGGTTTGTGCTGCCAATAACACATGGTGACCACGAAACCACTACTCGCCACGGTCGATGAGCACTCGGTGGACGGATAATTCGCTTCCATTGGAAGGCTACCGCAAGGCTAGCGTGATGGACCGTTGCCATGAACGCTTTCGAGATGTGGATGCACATGTGAGCACTAAGTAAACTTTAAGTCTAATATACCTTGGCACTAAGTCGAAGTGGGGCGAAATTCTCAAAGGTAGTAAGGATATATTATAGATGTTTTATAGATACTCTATAGCTGCCACAGCTATATTAAAGTTATACTAGAGCTATAATAGAGAGGCTAAACCCTAGCCTAGGTTATTATATAAGTAATATTTATAAAGTATATATTTATTATAATTTATATTTATATATATTTTAAAATTAATAAATTCCTATAAATTATTATAAAAGATTTTTAATAATATTTATTTTAATTTTTAAAGATAATATATCTAATAAGTAAGTCGCCTAGATAAGTAAGTTACCTACTCTACTATTACAAATACGGCAAGGCAGCCTGGCTGGCGGGAACAGAAGCCCGGCTAGTGACATAACTATAGAAGCGTCCTATTTAGGAAAGAGGGGCACGGTTATGTGACTGCTCAGTCTGATTAGTCTGATCAGGGTGCTCAGTGCTGAGCACACTGAGCAGGCTGAGCAACATAGAGTAATAGAGATCTCTTAAATATATTAAGAGGGTAGAATGCCTTAGCTAGTCTAGATAGTTTAGATCTCTATTAATCAATCTAAGTAATAGTTTTATTATTAAGAATTAATCTCTTAATAGACTTACACACTATATTACTATTATAAACTATTTATAGCTACCCTATAGCTATTTAACCTAACTCACTTCCTAAGAAATAGACTCTTCTATAACTTAGAGATAAGCCACTATTATATTTTAATTAATCCTATTTAGTAAGTTACCTTAAAACCTTAAGTAGTAACTAAGATATCTACTACGAGTGGAAAGACCATTAATCCTAGAGCCAAGCTCTAGTAGCTTATAATGAAGATCGCCGAGCTCGAGAAGCAGAATTAAGCCCTTCTCAAATAGCAGAACGATATCTATAACACCATAAGAAAACACAAAGACCAGATCGCAGCAGCTACTATAAAAGAACCTACCGCCGCTGCCGGTCGTCGACCTAAGTGTGACAAACGCCTGTGCCGTCAGACCACGGGGCAAAAGATCAGGTCATTGAAAGCAATTCTAGCAATCAATGCAGGCGTAATAGCGTATATATAGCGCAGAGCAGTGCCGCCACCACGGTTGTTACACTATACTCCTCCCCTCTGGCTAGCTGTCCACAGCTACCTAGGAGGCTCCCCGAGGTACCAATCTCGTTCCAGGGACTTCAGCTACCAATTTGACCCCCAGGAATGCTATCAGCGTATAGGCCCCCTATACTAGTACCCGTATAGCTTCTATACGCACAGCAAGCTTCCTGTCAGCAGCGGGAGTTGAACCTAAGACCTCCTAGGTCCCCTCTAGGCCACTGGCTATATGCTTTCAAAGTGTGACAAACGCCTGTGCCGTCAGACCACGGGGCAAAAGATCAGGTCATTGAAAGCAATTCTAGCAATCAATGCAGGCGTAATAGCGTATATATAGCGCAGAGCAGTGCCGCCACCACGGTTGTTACACTAAGTTTCCCAAACCCGAACCATATAATAGGTATAAAGGTGATATAAGGAACTTCCTCACTTAGGCCTAAGCCTACCTCTAAGTCAATAAGGAGACCCTCATAACCACTAAAGACCAGATCCTCTATATTAGAAACCTCTTAACTAAAAAGGTAATAGAATAGTGGGAGCCTTTATTATGGGCATACCTTAAGTATAGCGTTAAAGCTAGTATAGACGTTATCTACGTCTTTTTAGATTATAAAACCTTTAAAGACCAACTCCTTAACGCATTTAAAAACCCTAATAAATATAAAGAAGCTACTTAATAGCTTACCTGTCTTAGATAAACTAGGTCTATAGCCTACTATATAAGGGAATTTAAATAAATTACAGCTAAACTTAATTAGGGATAAGAGGTGCTTATTAAAATATTCTACTAAGGACTTAAGGAAGAAGTCAAGGATAATATTTACTAAATTAACCGACCAGAACTACTTAATAGTTTTATCGAGGTAGTAATTAAGGCGGATAACTGACTCTATAAACGGCGTCAAGAAAAGGCGGGTAGTCGCAAATTTAACCATTATACTAAATACAATAAACCAAATAGCAGAAAGCCACATAAGGGCAACACCTCTTAAGGGCACCACTCTAGACCTATAAAACTTAATACTGCAAATAAGAAAACCTTCAAATACTACAACTACAGGAAACTAGGACATATAGTAAACAAGTGTCATTAACCTAAGAAAGACACCTAGAAACCTATAAAGGAAGGACAGAATATTAGCGCAGCCTATTATAAAAAGCTGCCTATTTGAAATATTAGCATAGTAAATAGCAAAGAGTATGTCTTAGATACTAATCTCTTTATTAATATCACACACTATGACATTTAATCTATCAACAATACTAGCTTAGAGGACAAAGACTAGGAATATAATACCTAACCTCCAGCATATAATAAAGTATCTAAAATATAACTAGACCTTTAGGACCTCGACGAAAGCTTTAAAGACCACTACGGTCTGATAGGATGATGATTCTATGATAAGGGAGAACTTATATAAGCCATGATTGCCGGAATAAATATCACCAACCCACTTATACTTCTCTTAAGCCTGGAAGAAAGGCAGGAACCACTATATATTAGTAAGGATCACCTAGAAATAGGGATTATACACTAAAACCACATTATAATCTTATAGGCCTCATGCCCCTTTAATTACTATATATAATACCTCTAGAAGAAACTAGACTATTAATAGCTTCTTAGTTATAACTTATATAATAACCTACTTAAAGAAACTAATCTTAGGTACTAGAGAATTAATGCCTAATCTAATAGGTTTATTATAATAAAATAAAACTATAAATCCTACTATATTAAAGATAATAACCCCTATACTATCTAAGCTATAACCTTATAATATAAAGATAGTGGAAATAGTATAGTAGTAAAGTACTCGCCTAGTCTAAGCCTAATTAGTATAGATAATAGATAAACTAACTGTCGCCGAAGCTCCAATAAATCTAAGAAGGAGAGAGCCTAAACTCTCTTTAGTATACTAAGGGAACTCGACTAGTTAGGAAATAATAGCCATTATTACTAATAAGACTAACTCCTTAATAGAGATCTAATTAGTCTCTATATACTATAAATATTAGTAATACTATACACCTTATAATTAATATCCTTATTAAAGGAATTAAGATTAAGGTAATAATAGATAGTAGAGTATAAGGAAACTTTATCTTATTAAAACTTATTAATAAATTATAATTACCTTAAAATAAAAAGAATAAGCCTTATTAACTTATAATTATAAATAGAGGAGTAGTTAAGTATAGTTAAGGAATAGTAGATTAGGAAATTATATAACTTCCTATTTCTATTAAAGGCTATAAAGAAACTCTTATTATAGATATTATAAAGATCTTAAAATATAATATTATATTAAGGATATCTTAGTTGTAGGTAAGTAATCCTAGAGTCAGCTAAAGAATAAGCTAACTTTAGTGGGATATACTAAGATATAATTATAATAAGAAGAGCGGCTATAAGAAGAAGGCACCTTTATTAAATTATAAATAGTCTTAAGGAATTTATATAATAGCCTAAGAACTAAAAGCTAGTATAATAGAGATTCCTAAGGAATACTTAAAGTATAATAAGCTATTTAGTAATAAGTTAGAAATAGGACTATTAGAATACTTATACTAGGACTATAAAATTAAACTCTAGCCTAATAAAAAACCAAAGTTCTATAAGGTATACCTATAAAACCCTAAGTAAGACTAAGTACTTAAGGAGTATCTAGAGGAGAACCTATAAAAGGGTTATATTAGACTATCAGAATTACTAGTAGGGTACCCAATCCTATAGGTTCTAAAGAAAAATAGAAAATTATAACTATATATTAACTATTAGTAACTAAATGAAATTATAATTAAGAACTAATACTTATTACCACTTATTATAGAAATCTAAGATAAACTAGGTAAAGCTAAATAGTTTATTACCCTTAACCTAAAAGGGGTTTATAACCTTATCTATATTAAAGATAGTTATAAGTAAATAACCGCCTTTTAAACTATAAAAGGATACTTTAAATACCTAGTTATACCTTTTAGACTTATAAATACACTAATAATATTCTAAATAATAATTAATAATATATTTAGGAAATTACTTAATAAATTCATAGTTATATACCTAAATAATATCCTTATCTACTTTAATACTCTTAAGGAATATAAAAAACATATCTATAAGGTATTATAAACCCTATAAAAAACTAAACTCCTAGTAGAAGCCTTAAAATATAAGTTCTACTAATAGAAAGTTAAATTTTTAGGATATAAAATCCTACCTAGAGAAATCTAAATAAGCCAGTTAAAAATCTAAGACATTAAGAATTAGCCTATACCAACTAACCTTAAGGAGGTTAGGGGATTCCTAGGCTTTACTAATTTCTATTAATACTTTATTAAAGGATATAGAGTTATAACCATCCCTCTTATAGACCTTACTAAGAAGGATATAGAATTCCATTAGGGTGATAAGGAAGTTAACACCTTCTAGTAGCTTAAAGACTAAATCCTAGCCGAACTGGTCCTACTTACTACTAACCTTAATAAACCATTTAAAGTAAAAACCGACGCCTTAGACTTCACACTAGGCGGACAACTCGGTCAGAAGGATAACTAGGGACGACTTTACCTAGTCGCCTTCTTCTCTAAGAAACTTTATAGACTAGAACTTAACTATAAAATATATAATAAAGAACTTATAATTATTATTAAAGTATTTAAAAAATAAAAACACTACCTAAAAGGAGTAAACTATTAAGTTATAGTCTATACTAACTATAAGAACTTAACCTCCTTTACTATTATAAAAGATCTAAATAAATAATAGATTAGATAATATAAAACCCTTATAGACTATAACTTTAGAATTATATATTATAAAGAATCTAAAAATAGATAAGTAGATATATTTAACTAAAGAGAGGATTTAAAATTAGAATAGTAAGTAGATAATATACCCTTACTCTACTAAGATAAAGATAGGAACCTTATCCTCAATACCTAAGAACTAGACACCACCTAGTAGGCGAAACTAGATAATATATAGGTATAAAGAATCATAGAAAGAATAAAACAAGATCTATACCTAGACAATTAGGAAATAAACCCATTTATATATAAATTAAAAGGAACCTTTCTATATAATAAACACCAGTATATCCCTAGTATACTTTAGGAAGATCTAATTAAGGAAATCCACATACACCTATTATATAGATACTAAGGTATAGGGAAAACTATTAACCGACTTAAAAGATCTTATAACTTCCTAAAAAGTAAGAAGCTAGTATAAAAAGTCATAAAGGACTATAATATATATAATAAAGCTAAGTTAAGATAACACACACCTTATAAAGAACTATAGTCAATCTTACCACTAAATAGAGCTTAGAAAACAGTTACTTTAGACTTTATTATTAAACTACCACTATCTAAAGAACCACTATTAGAAGCTATCTATAATAATATCTTAGTAATAGTAGATAAACTTATAAAGTACACCTATTATATATTATATAAAGAAGCTAATAATATAAAAGAACTTACCTATATATTCTTTAAGATTATTATTATATAATATAGACTACTAATATTAATTATATTAGACTATAATAAACTATTTATATTATACTTCTAGAAATACCTAATAGAGACCATGAAAATCAAGTAGAAACTCTCTATAATATTCTACCCTTAGTTAGATAGATAAATAGAAATTCTAAACTAGATACTTAAGTAATATCTTAGAAGCTATATTAATTACTAGTAAGATAATTAAGTAAAATAGCTACCACTCATATAATAGGCTTATAATAGCTTAGATATTAAAAGTATTAAAATATCACTATTTAAGGTAAACTATAAATTTAACCCTATTATTAAAACCTATACACCACAGTATATATATACGCCAGTAGTTATAATATAAGTAGTAAGAATTATAGAAATATAGAAAAAACTATAATAGGAATAGATATTTTTATAGAATTATATAAAATACTATATAGATAAGAAAAGATTACTAGTACTAATCCTAAAGGAAGGAGATAAAGTTTATCTCTTATATAAAAATATTAAAACTAAATAACCTAGTAATAAACTTAACTAGAAGAAACTTAAACTATTCCTTATAAAATAAAAATTATTAGAGACTAACTATAAACTTTTATTATTAGATATAATAAAGATCTATCTAATCTTTTATATCTCCTTATTTAAGAAAGCACCTAGTGATATTACTATTATGGAACTAATTATCGTGGAGTTACTAAATAACTATAAAGTCAAGAAAATACTTAAAGCATAAGGAGGCATTAAAAATCAATATTATCTTATTAAATAGAAAGGATACCTTAACTCCGAAAATACCTAGGAACCCCTTAAATACTTATCTAGTTGCTTGAAGCTACTTACACAGTTTCACTAAAAAGCAATAACTCGTCCCACAAGAAGCTAGGATCCTCCAAGGCAACCATAGATCTAGGAGGCTCGTCCAGGCTATCTAAAGCCATCGCCTCTTAACGAAGTATATAAGACTACGTCTCAGTGTAATAATCCAATTAAGAAGCAATATTGATTTCCTCCTATTAAGCCTAAGCCAGCGCGGAGTATGCCGCTGCGGCCGCCGCCGCTAACCGACCCACCTCCTGACGCTTCTTCTATGCCTCCTGACGAAGGCGCTCCTTCTAAGACTCAATGTGGTTAAATTCCTCCACCAAGAAATTCCCATCACAATACGCGATCCCCTTCCTCATATAGGAAGTACACTTTAAGTACCCCTTTAAAATAAAGTAAAGGAGATTTTTCTCCTAATAAGGAGTATAGTGACCTATATCAAAGAGTTATAGGCCGGTCAATTCAATTTAAATAATAAGGTCATTACGATATTAGGTAGAAGTACAGTAAGACTTACTAACACGTGTATTAGACATGGTCAGCTATAAAGGAAGTAATAATATAGGAGGGAAGTTACTTACCAACAGTTAAAACACCATAAGGCCCATTCTAATAGCCTTATGGATAAGACTAATAGAGGAGGAGTATTATATTATAAATACGGCAAGGCAGCCTAGCTGGCGGGAATAGAAGCCCGGCTAGTGATATAACTATAGAAGCATCCTATTTAGGAAAGAGGGGCACGGTTATGTGACTGCTCAGTCTGATCAGTCTAATCAAGGTGCTCAGTACTAAGCACACTAAGCAGGCTAAGCAACACAAAGTAATAAAGATCTCTTAAATATATTAAGAGGGTAGAACACCTCAGCTAGTCTAGATAGTTTAGATCTCTATTAATCAATCTAAGTAATAGTTCTACTATTAAGAATTAATCTCTTAACGGACTTACATACTATATTACTACTATAAACTGCTTATAGCTACCCTATAGCTATTCAACTTGACTTACTTCCTAAGAAACAGACTCTTCTATGACTTAGAGATAAGCCACTGTTACATCTACCTAGTTTTTGCCCTCCTTTGCCTTTATACCCTTATTACTTAGTTATTATTAATAGAAAATTCTTTAAAAGAGATAAGAATTATTCTTATTCTTTAAGCTATTAAAAAAGACCTAGAACTTAATTATAGGAAAGTTATATTACTCTATAATATACTTTATATTGTGTTGGGGTAGATAAAACACACACGCTTCGGAAGTTGCCCGTAGGGCAACTTCCTCTAACCAAGTCATTTCCTCACTGTAGGGTAGGTTCCGCAGCTATTCGGCCTCAACGCCGGCTGCCATCATGGCTCGCGGGTTTTTAAGTTCTTTGTCGAATTTACGTAGGGGACTATTTGATTAAATACTTCCCAATCAGCATACTAATTTTTAAGGCTTTAGAAGGTAGTTATAATAATCTATTATTTAGTATAGTAGGAGTGATAAGGTTAATAGTGGTGGTAATAGCCACTTAGGCTTACCTACTAGTAGCCACTCTCTTAGGAAAGACTTTAAAAATTTAAATAAAGGATTTAATTAATTAATTAATAAAAGAGTAAATAATAGATAAATAATAGATAATACCTTTTATATATATATAAGTAAGTTAGTTTACTTATATAAAGAAAAATCTATAATAACTAATTATCTTAATAACTTAATAATAATCTTATAAATAAGTAATTTTTTATTAAATATCTTATTTAATATAATATAATTATTAAATTATTTTTGAATTATAATAAAATTACTTATTTTATTAATTTCTTAGAAGATTTATTAATTTTAATCTTTTTTATATTAAACTTCTTAAAATATACCTAAAAATATTTATTATATTCCTCTTTTTTTAATTTCTTAGGCTTTTATTATAATAACCTTTTTAAAGTTCTTAAAATATAATTATTTATAATAACTTACTTTTTAAACTATCTCTTTATTATAATCTCTATTATAATAATAAAAAAAGTAAATTAAGTAGTACTTTAGGTAAGACTTACTAGATTTTTAAGATATTAGCTTTTTTATAATTCTTCTTATAAGTTTTATATAAAGTAGTTTTTAAAGTTTAAGTAATTATTTTTAAGTAATTATTTAATAAAAATATAAATTTTTAGTTTTAATAAAGTTAATATAAATATAAAAAGGTTCTTAGTAGGTAGGAGCTTAAATTAGCTATTACATAAGGATATTATTAGTACTTTTATAAATAAAGTAGGATTTCTTATAGGTATAAGGCCTAGGGAATAATTACATAATTAGAATTCTAAGAAGGAGTAAAAAATTAGTAATGAAGATTATTAATTTTTATCTAGCTATAGGGGGGGGGCTTAGCTATTATTTATACTATCTATACTAGGTATATAAAGAGGGGTATATCTATACCTATCTTAGTAAGTTAGGTTAAATAATTATAAGGTAGCTATAAGTAATTTATAGTAGTATTATATTAGATAAGTTTATTAAGAGATTAACTCTTAATAGTAGAACTATTATTTAAATAATTAATAAAGATCTAGACTATCTTATATTATAGAGTTACTTTATCTTTAAGTACTAATCTATCTCTTTATTATTCTTAGGATTATTTAGCTTATTTAACTATCTTAATAATCCTTTATAGTTAGATTATCTAGATAATCTAATAAGCTAGTATCTAACCTTATATTTTAATTAGGTCACACTAAACCTTATTTATAAGGCCGGCTTAATATAATAGTGGCTTAATTCTAAGTCATAAAAGAGTCTATTTCTTAAGAAGTAAGTTAGGTTAAATAGTTATAAGGTAGCTAAGAGTAGTTTATAGTAGTATTATAGGCATATAAGTCTATTAAGAGATTAACTCTTAATAGTAAAACTATTACTTAGATTAATTAATAGAGATCTAGACTATCCTATATTATAGAGCTACCTAGTCCTTAAGTACTTATCTATCTCTTTATTATAAAACCTAGATCTATCTACTTGACGGTAGATCCTCTCGATCCTTTCCAGGGCTCGCTGGCTTAAAGCCTCGAGCCATCGATCTAGGTCGAGTCACGTGACCTCGCGTCTTAATTGGGTCGCGCTGAGCCTTGCCCATGGGGTCGGCTCAGCCCCGCGGTCACGCAGTAGCGTCTTCTTATACAGCGTTTATAACACTTAGCCCCGTGGTCACACAGTAGCGTCCCCTTATATAGCGTTTATAACAACCTACTAAATATATTAAAACTAATAATACTATATATATCTATAGACACCTAAAATCCTATAATAACCTTAGAATATTAATACTAAATAAGAAATAGGTAGTAAAGACAAGGAACTATCTTAAGGATGCCTTCTTATAAATATCTCTAAGTACTATCCACCTTAAGCGCCACTAATATAACAATAAACCTACTAATCTTAATATTAATAGATTTAAGTAGCTATATATAGAGTGGATTATAGATATAGGGCTATACTCTAGATAATAATAAGGGGACCTTTTAGGCCTTACTTAGCTTTCTTAACCCTGGTATACTATCTATTCTACCTATATTATATTAACCTATCTATAAATAGCTAATATAAATATTTAAGATATATAAGTAATATATACAGCAAGTATTCTAATCTACTATCTTAAAAATATACTTTACTATTAATATATAATCCTCACTGAATAAACTTAGTATTTTTAGTATTATTATATACTTTATTAATAGTAATAGGGATCTAGTTTTATATTATATTACTCTATAAGAGATTTAAGGGGAATATTTAAAAGATAACTAAGCTAACTTTATAATAGATATTATTAAAGACTATAAGGTTATTACTTAAATTAGGTATTTTATTTTAGATAATATAAATCTAAATAATATATTAATAAATACTTTATAGAAATTATTACTTAATAAATATAATATTTCCTATAATATAAAGTATTATTGCCTTTAATATACTAGTTATATAATTAACTTAGTAGTATATATATTTATATTTCTAAAAGCCACCTTAATTATAGCCCCTACTAAAAATAAGCTAAAAGAGGAAGCTATAAGTAAATATACTAAGCCTTTAAAATCTAATATACTAAAATAGAGGAAAGCTAGTCCTTTTAGCTAGCTTTATAATATTATAGTATTTATCTAGTATAGCCTATAATATATATAGTAGTTTAAAGTGATTAGTAAGAAGAAAGGGTTTCTTTATAATAATAACACTAAGTAGAACTCTAAGTAATATATAACCACATAAGCTATTAAACTAGTAGATTAAAGGAATTACTTTTACTCTAAGGAAAAAGAACTATAGCTTAACTCCCTTTTTAAGTAATACTAGGCTAAGCTAAAAAAGGTATATAACTTTCTTAAATTACTTATAGATACTACTAAGACTATAAAGGGTTATACCTATATTATTAATTAGACTTTATTTATAATAACATACTTCACCACCAAGTGGGCCATACCACCGAGTGGGCCACCCCACAGCTATAAACTCTATCCCTCTCTTCTATCACAATTATAACAACAATAACAATGGAGACACCATATAAAGATAAAGATTTAAACCTTACCCTATAGGCTATAGAAAAAGACCATTCTTTAAGCATTTAACGCGCTACTAAGCTCTATAATATAAACCGAGTAACCTTAGGTCATATATTAAAGGGTGGCACTCTACGCCATAATAGCCCGCTTAATTCTATAAATTTAATAAAGATTAAAGAGTAGGTAAAATTATTAAGTGGATTATTAACCTAGACTCTTAATCTTACTCCCCTTAGATCAGTAGTATTAGAGCTATAGTAAACCTTCTTCTTTAAGTATATAGTACCCCCCCTATCAAAATTAACTAGTTATATTACTTTATTATATAATATAAAGAGCTTAAAATATATTAATTATAGAGATATAGTTATAAAAGAGCCTTATATAAAGATTTAATTATAATAAATATATGGTTTTTATTAATATAAAATATAATTATAAAGTATAGAATTCTTAATAATAATATTTATAACTTTAATAAGACTAGCTTTTAAATAAGTATTATTTTAGTTAATATAGTTATAATAAGCTCTAAAAGGGTTTTAAATATAAAATTAATATAGCCTAGTAATTATAAATAAATAACTATTATTTAAGGTATTAATATAATTAGTTTTTATATCTTACTAGTTATTATTTCTAGCTAGTATTACCTCTTAAGTTAGTATTAAGATAGTACTCTACTACCTAACTAGGTTATTATAACTTCTTAAAATAGTTAGATAATAAATAAAACTAGTATAAAATAGATTTAGTATTTTAAATAATATATTTTATTATATTAAGTTAGTAAATATTAGTTATTAGTACTAGATAATTATAAAAGCTACTAGTCTCTTAAATTTAATGTGTTTTATAAGGAAAAGAATATTATTTTACTCTATATACCTCCTTATTTATCTTATATACTTTAACCTTTTAATATTAGCTATTTTAGGCTACTTAAAAAAGTATATAATTAAAGAAATTAAAGAAAAGATATAAGTAAGTATAATATATATCTTAAAGGAGGAATTTTTTATAGTAATTACTACTATATTTTTTAAAGTAATTATTATAATAAATATCTAAGGAGGCTTTTAAGGTATAGGGCTTATTTCTTATAACTTAGATTTAATTCTTTTAAAGCTTAATATAAAGTTTAAGACACTAATACCCCTAGGTACTTTATCTAGCTTACCTAGTCCTTAGACCTTAAGGATACTAATAAATATTAAAGAGGCTATTTTATAATCTAAAATACTAGAAGATTAGATCTCTTATTATAAAGGAAGCTCTCTAGACTTAATTATTAAAGGTCTAGTATACCTAACTAAAGGTATATAGATCTTTATATATTAGATAGCTCTACTAGAGGAGGAGAATAAAATACTTTAAGTAATAAAAGCCGCCACAAACTAGTGCGGGAAGATAAGGAAACGACGCCTTAAATAAGGTGGAGTTATGCCAGTATCTTATAGAAAAGATCAGACTGCCTAAAAAGACATGGACATATAGATAAAACAAGAAACACAGTAAAGGAGTGGTCGCAAGGCTTATATTGAGAAGGGCGCTAGGCGCTGTAGTATATGCGGAAATACTAGGCATAATATAAGAACTTATTAGATTGTTATCTTATCCACTAATAAAGATAGTAGCGAGTAGTTTTATTATTTTTATTCCTTTATTATTAAGTATAAGAGAAAAATATATAAATAATGGTTATAAGGTGGCCTATTCGGTGGTGTGGCCTACTTAGTAGTAAAGTATATTAGACTTTTTATTTAATAAATTTAAAGTTATAAGAGTAAAGTATAATAATAATACTTTTATAATACTATATATTAAGACTAGATAGGTAAAACTAGCTACTTATTACTTACTTACTAACTATTTTTATATATATATTATAGTAATTATCCTTAGCCCCTATTAAAAATAGTACTACTTTAATATTATAGGGGAGGATTATCTAGAGTGGATTAAAAGTAGTAAGTCTACTATAGAGGGTCTCTAGAAGACCTAATATAGGTCTATTATTAAGCCTATAGAGCTTTAAGTATATATACTTATTAATAAACCACTAGTAAAGAATTTATTCCTCACTTAGGAGGATAAGTAAGAGGAACTTAACCTTCCTATTTAATTTAATAAGTATTAAAGTTATATAGTAGCCCTAAGGATTAAGGTTAAGGATATATAAAAGTGGTGGCTTAAGGACATATAGTAGATATTATATCTTAACCTAGCTAAAATAGTATTAGATCTCTTATTAATTCTAGTAATATCTATTAAATTAGAATATCTCTTCTTTAATATAAAAATCACCCTCTAAGGTTATAGAAATAGACTAGGGATTAGTATAATTAAGGTAATTAAGTATATAAAGTTGTGGTCGTACTCGTATAAAGTGGCTTGGGTAGATGATATCGGACTTACCCTGGATATATTAGTTGTAGGGGAAGAGGAATAAGAAGGCCCTAGAAGTATAGTAAATAATCCTGAGAGATATAAATAGTATGTAAATAATGAATACTTGAACCTCTACCATTCTTACTTAGCTGTGAAACCCTTATGCGGAGGCATTATCGCGCCAGGTAAAGTGGATGTCGTGTCGAGTAGTATACTGAGAGTGAACGTTGTGTGTTAAGTGACCGTTCGCGCCTGCGCAGGCACTACTTTTTCATCTTTTCCAGCATCCATCGTGCTGCTTTTGTACTGGTTGTCGTTCCTCTTAGGGCCATAAAATGGAACAGGCCTTCTTGTTACTAGTTTTCTAAAAAATAAAATAGAGCACGGGCAAGCTCGGTACCTAGCTGGCCAGAATTATCTGTAGGAAGCACCGTTTAGTCCTCCCTACCGGTTTTTACAAGATTACAATACTAACCAACCACTAACATACTACTAACCCACCGCCGACCTATTAATGCCTCGTGCCTGAATAAATTGCGTGTCAGTGGCTCGTGGGCTTATTGAGTAACAGCTTAGCTGCAGAATGGATGTATAGTATGGGCCTATTATAGTTGCCGTATTGGATTCTCCACTGAGCGTATTAAATTGAATGACTGGATGACTGAATGAATACCGGTAATATAGCTGAGCTATAAATCATTTTTCAATTTCCAAGCACTCATCACGCCACAGATAGCCGGTTGAGGTATTCCGCACTCACCACACCTCTGGGTTGGGGCATAAGCACCTTTGTACTGCGGCGCTTTCAACCCGCGTGGTTGGCTTCCCATTGTCGGCAAAACTCTTCAGCAGCTTGAAAAACCTCGGCAGCTACGCACTCATCAGCGGCCCTGCGCTTCGCGGGTAACTCTCAGGAGTACATACTGGAATGAGCGCCCTTGCAAGCCCCAGCAACACATTTCTCGGAGGCTTTTTCAATGGCGGCAGCTGTCTTTGGTACGCAAGCGCAATCGAAGTCGTCGACCTTGGCGCAGAACTTTATGGTTGCTTTATGTAGACATGGGTGGGCACACTTTGGAGTGTCACCACTGAGCGCTATGCTAGTAGTAGCAAAGACGATAAGGGCGGTTATGTACCTCATCTTTGCTAGAATATAGAATTAAAAAAAAANGGGGCCTATATTCTTCCTCTTTTTCTTCTTCAAGATATGTTTTTAGTTTAAGGCCGGGCACTTGTAACTAAATGGTAGAAGGAAATACGCTAAGACAACCCGCCTGTGTGTATCTTATATATATGTTCCAGTTGTGTATTATCCATAGAAAGGCTAATGAATTGCACGCACGGAATATAACTACCGAGACAATAACTTTACGAATAGGGGGGTGATCTAGACCGCCGGGGTCTAAGACACAATAACTTTACGAATAGGGGGGGTGATCTAGACCGCCGGGGTCAAAGACAACACGTACATACAACTAGGGTTCACTATGAGACAGCTTTCAGCTTATACACCGCAAAATCACTGAGCGCCTGAGTTACTACTGAGGAAAGACGGCATGATACGACTGTCTCAGCTAGTATCTTTGATACTGAGGAACTCAAAATGCTCTTCCACGACATGACGCACCACGAGCGGGTACTTTGCAAGTAAAAAGCGGTTATGATGCTTACAAGAGCATCCAATACAATGAAGCATATTATTGGCCCTAGACTAAATATTGTGAGGAGTACCTCTCAATTTCCTTAGTCGCCTGTTAAGCGAAGCTACGTCGATGGTATTACAGTCCCGACCTGTCGGGTTGTCTGAAAACCGCCCCGAAACCACGCCGTTGACGATGCTCGCTGACGACGGACAAAGAGGCCCGGCCTCAGAACCAGACGACACGATTTTACCAACGGTCACTCCCACAGGATGCCACATTTGGCTTCTTCCAAGTTCTCTCACCATGGCGACATTCCTCGTTCTGCTGGACACGTCGGTCCTCGCCAACGTAGGCACCATTGCTCCTGGCGGTCTTGTCCCGACCTCTGACTGTTATTACGGGAGGGTGATGGCAGAACTAACTACAATGAATTAGGCAATCCCCAGCATTACCTCCCAATTCCGCCACCTCGAGGATATTGCGTGGTATGGCACAGCGTACCAGATTTCCAGGTAGGCAAGTCTCCAGTTGAACTTGTTTTGCCATTTCCTGACATGCTTGTTGTAGCGCGGTGATACAGCCTTTAGTTGGCAAGTTGTACTCACACTTTAGTTCTAAACTGATATTCGCCGCTTTCTTTGCCTGCTTTGAGATAGGTTCCCTGGTTTGTGCCTTGGCAGCTTCATCCCGCATGCTCATAATTGGACGAGCCATCTCCGGCATGGGTTCAGCCGGAGTCTTTGCCGGCGCGTTAATCATCATCGGCGTTTCAGTACGCCGGGAGAAAAGAGCAGGTAATGTTACTTACTTCTCTTCTGCGGTTTCTGCTGCAATGTAGCCCAGACACTGGCCGCTGACTGCCTGCGAACCAGAAGTGACTGGTGTCTGCATCGGATGTACAGCTTCTCTGCGCCAACCCATCACCATATCCCGCATGCTAACAGGGAGGTCTACAGTTGCACAACTGGGCAGCCTTACCGGCCCCATTGTCGGGGGAGTGATGACCGAGAAGCTTTCTTGGCGGTGGTGTATGCAAGACCTGGACTGCCCATACTCAGCACGACGACGACTGACTAGAATAAAACTCAGGCTTCTATATAAATATTGCCCTCGGCGCTGTGGTAATGCTCGGTGTTGCCATTTGCGCCAGAAGTACGACAACCCTTGAGAACGACCCGGCACCCTGCCGCAAACGCTGGGCCATGCTTTACAAGAGTTTCGACACGGTTGGCTTCTGCTTGATGGCAATGGCTGCCACCACGCTTGTGGTGGGATTGCAATTTGGCGGCAGCGTATACGCCTGGAATAGCATTCCTGTCATCGCACTTTTGTGCTGTGCAGCATCATTTTCCGTGTTATTTGCGGGTTGCGTTTGGTACTTTGGCGATTGTGCGCTTATTCCTACAACGCTGGTGAAAAACAGAATTGTGGTTGTCGCGTGTTACATGTCCATGGCAATAAATGCCACATCGTCACTCGTCTCGTACTGGATGCCCTTGTACTTTCAAGCCGTGCTGGGTAAAGGCCCCCTCTCCAGTGCGATAAGCACACTGCCGACGGTTCTGTCGTGCTTTGCCGTCGGCATCGCGACGGGACACGCCAGTAAGTGGGACAGCAAACAAGTACAAGGCATTGCCAAGACGGCTAACGAATCGTGTTATAACACCAGTCGGCAAAGTTGGTTACTATTTCCCTTTTGCTGTCTGCGGGGGCGCTCTTGCCGCAGTTGCAGCGAGTCTACTTGGCACGCTGGATCAGCGGTCGTCTACCGCCCAATGGGTCATCTACCAGCTGCTTCTCGGAACTTCTCGTGGGCTCGCTCAGCAGATTGGCTACACGGCGATTCGGGCTGCCGCACCTCCCGTACTGTTCCCAGTTGCAATATCCACCATGATATTCAGTCAAAATCTGGGCGGCGCTTTGTTTCTGTCCCTGGCGAATGTCTCGTTTTCAGCGACGTTTCGGGCTGCAGTTGCTCGTGCAGCCCCGAGAGCAGACGCTGACGCTGTGCTGAATGCTGGCGCAATCTATTGGCATGGCACGAGTTCGGAGATTGACGGAATTCGGTCGTCGTTCAGTGCAAGCCTGCACCATGTATTCTTTTTAGTGGCGGGTGTCGCGGGCACATTTTTTCTGCTGTCGTTTTGCTGTGGGTGGGTGAACATCAAGGATAAGAAATCCGTTTCAGAGGAGGGCCTATCGTGAGGCCTTCGGATCTTGGTCCCCGCCGATAAACTGACAATCCGCAGGCTGGTGAAATCTGGTCGTCCAAGCGGCCCTGCTGTGGCGGGCCCTGGAGCGTTTGGCTGATTCCCGGTGTACAAATTGTTTAAGAAGTGGAAATTCGTTGGCAGATTGCGTCCCACCATCATGTCGACCTGAGACCTCTTACGTGTCCGCGGCCCACTGTCGATGTAGTCATGCGTCCAACAGTAAGACATATACCTGCTGGGACTCCCAGCACTTGAATTGTCTCGAATCGCTTTCTTATTTACCTTTGAGCCAACTGGTTTGCTGTGCAACATCTCCTCTTACGTTGATCCATACGTGGAAATTATGCAGCGGCCGATTGGACTCGTCTCTATAATTGGCGCCATCTTATTGGGCTTCTCCGCCATCCCAGCTTTTCGTCAGTTTTTCTTGGATTCTCCAACGGCCAATGTTCACATCATTATCGGAGTGGCCCCTATATTTAGCCATTTTGAGAAATTCAAGGTCATCGCGCAAGCGCTCATCCGGCAAGGTTACAATGTGACGTTTCTCACAGGGCCCCTCTTCAGGGAAGAGATTGAGGAGATAGGTGCTACATTCTCCCAGTTAAACGGCAGCGCCGATTTTGATTTTGAAAATCGTCACACAACATATCCTGAACTGCGAGTCTTGCCCGAGGGTCCAGAAAGGGTGCTCTGGGAAATGCGCAAATGGTTCATCGACCCCATTCCGGACCAGCACAGAAGTTTACAGCGTATACTTGGAGAGATCAAGAGCACAGCACCGGGGAAGGCGGCAAAAGTAATCTATCTCGAGAACAACTCTTTTGGTGCGGCTAGTCCAGTCTTCTATGGTGCACCAAATACAATCTGGCCAGACGGCATTATCAAGATTGGTACCTGCACACTCACCATGGAGAGTGTCGACACACCACCTTGGGGCAGGGGCCTGGCGCCGTACTCGTCGGCACAAGATCGCACGGCCAGACGCGAAAGGGATTTTGACCAGTTCAACGCCATGATGGGCCCGATTCAGAAGTCGTGGGAGGCCGCCCTCGGTGCCGCTGGTGTGCCCCTGCATGGAGATCAGACTGCTCGACCAGCACGTTTTCTGGACGGCTTGGCTCGATCTTGTGACATCTATCTTCAGATGTCGATTCCAGAGCTGGAATACGTTCGGAGTGATCTTCCAGAGTGGGTAAGGTTTATTGGGGCGTTACCTGCTGTCGGTCGGAGAAACAACACCCCAAGCTTACCAGACTGGTGGGATGATGTCATCTACGCGTCGGATCATCAAAAGAAGCCCATCGTTGTCGTCTCGCAAGGATCTGTACACAATGATCCCCGGCATCTCATAATACCCACCATACAAAGCCTGCAGGATCTTGACGTTACAGTAATAGCCACACTGGTGGAAACGGCAGAATTACCGTCCGATGTTTCCATACCGAGCAATACTAGAATCGCTCAGTTCATTCCGTTTGACCTGCTCTTTCCTCATGCAACAGCACTCGTCTCCAACGGTGGCTTTGGGACCGTGCAGCAGGCCTTGTTCCATGGTCTGCCCATGGTGCTCGCCGGCACGTCAGCGGACAAGGCCGAGACGAATGCACACGTGGCGTGGGCAGGGGCAGCCATTAACTTGGCTCAGCAGCAACCCAAAGCAAAAACAATCCGAGACGCTGTGATTCAAGTCTTGTCCAACAGCACATGGACAGACCAAAGCTTGAAGCTACGGGGACGCTACGCCAGTTACGATGCGGTTGCGGAGATAGTCAAAGCCATAGAAGAATTGGCAAGGGACACCGACAATAAGCGAAGAAAGCCAACGATGTAACTCAATTTCTAAATTGTTCTTCAGCGTCTTTTGCTATGCGCAGCACATACCACAACAATAGTCATCTCTATAATTTGATCTTCAATATATTGTTTTGACAGGTCGCTACACAGAGCTACGACAGTGTCATGCCATCGTGTCAGTCAGTCCCCATGTGGCCCGGCTTGTAGCAGCAACACTGGCGAAACTCTTATACAGTTCGCAGCAATGCCCAGAACTCATTTAGCTGCAACTTCTGGTGGTCCCTTTCCCAACCAGCCACAACCAAATCACGTGCCAAAGAGACCAAGTGATTTATTCGGTCCATCGGATATGGCCCAGGTAGAGTTATGTCGAACAGCAGCAAGTGGAGGCCGACGTGGACGGACAACGAAGCAAGCTCTTCCGGCTGCGAGCAATGCGACCCCTGCAGGAATCCTTGCATGACACTGACAGCAAGCTCGGCACCCTCAAAATACTGAAGAAGGAATAGATCGGCGAGAAGCTGGGCAATGTCGCGCAGCTGCGAGTTGAGCTGAGCCAGCTCCCAATCAATAATTACGAGACGCGGCTTTTGCCTTCTCAACTCCGCTTCGGCTTGGATGAGGACGCTGTGTCGATATTAGTTCTATTGGTTCACTGGCTCCGTCTTCTGAGATCTTACTTCTTTGTAGATAGATCCCCGTGAATCATTCCAAATCCTTCTTTGCTTGGCCAAAGAGCCACATCAGCCGCGGCTTGCTGCTTGATCTGAAGAAACATGTCCTCGCACTCGCCAAGGATATCAGGGAATGCTGCTGACTTTTGAAGTGGGTTGCCGTAGTAAAAGTCGAACGAGGACTCTTGGACGCTATGCTTCTCTTGCAACTTACCGCCGCGGCTCTTACCCGGGCAGCTGTCTTGAGCGCCCCAAATGTGCAGGTATCGGACCCAGCTGCCAAGGACTGAGCCTAACCGCATAGCCAGCTCGGTCGATTGTTCCACGTCATGAGCGTGTGAAAGTACAATGTCCCTCAATGCGAGCTGATCTTGGAAGTCCTCAAATACTTGCGTGTTGGCGATCGCTGGAATGTCAACCAGGTACGCCTTGGGGACAACCGCCTCTACCCCCTTTGTGCGGTACGTAGACACCACCGCTGGAAGCCCACGGATCATTTCAGCTTCAAAGTGCTGTCAGGTTCTCATTCGTTAGCATGAGCAAAGTTGTGTAGGGATAATGATGGTTGGTAGGTGGTGATCGTTACATTTCTCATAGTTGACAGGGTATATCCCTCGAGCCCCGGCATTCGCTCCTCAGCGTGTTTGATAATAACAGTTGCTGTTCCGTCCGATCGCGGCCGTAGTAATGCTCCTCGATAGACATAGTTGAGAATACCCCCTTCTAACCGGCTCAGCGAGGAGCAGGCGTACTCGGTTGTGGATAGCCACTGTAAAATATCGCCGGCTAAGGGGTCGTTACTTGTATTGCGCTGCGGCTGATTCATTATATCCAATGGTTTCAGAGCTTCATACAAGAATCTCGCTTTTTTCATGACAGATCTAGCAGTGCCGTCATTCTGTTAGTCCGAGGGTTATTTATACCCCGCAGAACCACTACGGACTGAAGCTGAGATACTTCAGGTCCGCTTTTTTNGCTTCTTCCTTTTCTCAACTGAGACAGTGCTCAGTGGGCCTGCTCTAGTGTACACGTGAAGATTTCTTGACCGCATGTGTCTGGTCTGTAAAAGTTAGCTACGAGATTTCTCCTAGAATAACTCTTGGCCAGCAAGTAACTGCGTCGTGTTCAGCCTGCATCATCTTCATCCATAGACCAGCAAAATCCGACATGACAACCCACGAGACTCCCTGTGACCACCACCACGGTCCTCACGTAGGAGATGGCGAGGACGTAAGTTCCGTACCCTGTGCTCAGAACGGCACCAGTGACTCTCCCAATGGTGGATTCGACAGATCTTATCAGATACCTGTTGCGATTTGTGGCGTCGGTATGAGACTACCAGCAGGCATCAAGAACGACCGTGATCTATTTTCGTTTCTTAGCAACAAAGGTGATGCGCGAACAGTAGTACCTAGCAGCAGATATAACGCTGCTGCATATCACACCGAGCACAACAAACCGGGCTCTGTCGCCAGCACATACGGGTACTTTTTACAGGACATCGACTTTGGCAACTTTGACACGTCCATGTTTACTATGACAGCCACTGAGGTCAATCGTCTTGATCCCAGCCAACGTTTATTGCTCGAAGTGGTCCGAGAGGCGTTCGAGAACGCTGGTGAGGCAAACTTTCGCGGCAAGAACATAGGCACCTTCGCTAGTGTATACTCGGAAGACTGGCAATATATGCAGAATATTGACTTTCAATATGGCAAGTCGCCATATAGCTTAACAGGCGTGCTTGACTTCATGTTAGCAAACCGAGTCGCCTACGAATATGACCTGAGAGGTCCCAGGTACGTCTGACGGAGAGCGGTGACGCCTCGCATGGCGCTAAAGGCGGCACAACATTCCAAAGCTGGCTTTCTCGCCTGGAGTACCCGAGTTCACAAACTAACGCGAGTCATGTTCGGATACAGCGTAACTCTCAAAGCAGCGTGCGCCTCTTCTGCCATGGCTATGCACCAAGCACTGCAGGCCATTCGCGGAGGTGAGATATCGTCGGCTCTTGTCATGGGTACGAATCTTATCTTAGCACCGTACTTGGGAGTGACCATGTCGGTTGCCGGCCTTCTCTCACCCGACGGATCGTGCAAGTCCTTCGACGCCGCCGCAGACGGGTATGGTAGAGGAGAAGCTGTGTGCTGCATTTACGTCAAGCGTTTGGACGACGCCTTGCGAGACGGCAACGCCATTCGCTCCGTCATACGAGCTTCAAGCAGCAATTCCAGTGGCAGAACGTCAGGTGGGCTAACAAATCCGAATCCTGCCGCCCATGAGTCGTTGATTCGTCGCACATATGAGGCTGCTGGCCTCCCCTGTGGTGCAACAGCCATGGTGGAGTGCCACGGTACAGGTACCATTGTTGGCGACCCTCTTGAAGCCGCAGCCATGGCGAGTTGCTTTGGAGAGAGCGGAGTGTATATCGGCTCCGTCAAGCCGAACCTCGGCCACTCCGAGGGGGTTGCCGCCCTCACTAGTCTCATCAAAGCTGTAATCTCCCTGGAACGGCGGGTCATCATTCCCAATATTAATTTCGTCACCCCTAATGATGCAAGTGAGTTGAAATCTCACTTTGATAAGGCTCCCAAGCTGGCCGTGGACTCTTGCACATCCGTTACTGATTCTTGAAACTCTTTCTCCATAGTTCCATGGGCAAGCAAGAAACTTTGTGTGCCAACGGAGTTGAAACAGTGGCCCGAAGATCGTTGCGAGAGAATCAGTGTGCATTCATACGGAGTAGGAGGATCAAATGCCCATGTAAGTGAACGTCTCACTTGTTATCTTTTGATCCATGTTGAACGTGTTTTTATGCGCAAACCTGGTTAATTTGGAGAAAAACAAGAGACATTAGAACTCGCTAAATGCTGAAAAGCCAAAAATTGGGCTAACGAGGGCATTCCACTCTAGTTCATTATTGATTCTGCGCCATCAGCACTTGCCGCCCTGGCGGCAGACGCGAACGCCCAGACGGAAACATCACCAGACGCCACGCCAGCAGCATCAAAGAACTTACTTCTGTTTTCGGCAAACAATAGTGAAGGTTTGAAAGCAGTTGGAAAGCAGCACCTGGACTATCTCAAACACAGCCCAGATCGTATCAAATCGCTGGAATACACTCTGGCGCACCACAGAGAGCGCTTGCAACTGCCCGGCTTTTGTGTGACGGATAGTTCTGGCGCCCCCAATGTTCTAATCCACTCAGCGGCTCAAGACGGGCAGCCGCCAAATGGCAAGGTTGCCTTCATCTTCACTGGACAGGGAGCTCAATGGGCTGGAATGGGTCAGCAGTTGATAGCGGATCACCCCCAATTTCGAGAGACCATTGAGGAACTGGACGAGGTTCTGCAATCTATTGAACACGCGCCTTCCTGGAGAATCAAAGACGTCCTGCTTGACTCTGGCGAGCGGGACGTCCTCTTCAAGCCTGAAGTCGCTCAGCCAGTGTGCGCGGCCTTGCAGATTGCATTGGTAGACCTGCTGGGTACATGGGGAGTCCACCCGCAAGCCGTCCTGGGACACTCCAGCGGTGAGATTGCTGCGGCATATTGCGCCAAAGTGCTGACATCGCGGGCCGCGATTTTGATTGCGTTCTACCGCGGTCGTGCCTGCAGCCTCGTTCCCCTCTCAGGCGGTATGGCCGTCGTCGGCATTGCTCCAGCAGCTGCCAAGCAGTTCCTTCGCCCTGGAGTCTGTATTGCGTGCGAGAATAGCCCCGAAAATATTACTCTTAGTGGCGAGGCAGCTGCTCTTGCGGAGACTATCGCTTCCATCAAGCACAGCAAGCCCAGAACGTTTACACGAATACTTCAGATTCCGGTAGCATACCATTCAGGTAATGTCTATCTTCCCAATCTAATGTCTGTTGTTTCTGACATTATTTATTAGAACACATGAATACGGTTGGTCGTCAATATGCCGACTGGATTCGTTGTCATGCCGACTTGCGGGAGCCACAAATACCGTTCGTCTCCAGCACTTACGGATTGGTTCTCACCAAGGCTTCCGATTTCGGGTCCAATTACTGGAAAGAGAACTTAGAGTGCCGCGTCAAGTTTAGCTCCGCCGTGCTAGAGCTGTTGCAGCAGTTTCCCGACGCGTCTACTCATCTGGAGATCGGTCCTCACGGGGCATTAAGAGGTTCACTGAGAGATCTATATGCCGCAAACGGTGTCTCCAGGCTTTATTTGTCCTCCCTTTCACGAGATACTCATGACAGCGAAGCGTTTCTCACTGCCATAGGCTATCTGTATTGCTCAGGATACAGCATAACGGTACCGGTAGCCAAGGGAGCCCAGGTGCTGACTGACCTCCCGACGTTCCCATGGCAGTATGGTTCCCAAAAGTTTTGGACAGAGCCGCGAGCTTCAAGAAACCTGCGCTTTCCCTTACGAGGCAGTCATGATTTGCTTGGAAGACGTACAGTGGACTCACCCGACTTGGAACCAACGTGGCGGAATATGCTTCGTCTTGTTGATGTCCCCTGGCTGCAAGATCACATTGTCAGCAATCAAGCAATCTTTTCGGCCACCGGATATATCGCTATGGCAGGAGAGGCGATATCGCAGCTTCTCCATGAGAAGCACGAAGGGCCTGTCCGCAATGGCTATGCTATCCGAGATCTGCACTTCACGAACATCATGACGTTGCACGATGACAAGGCAACAGAAATCATTACCTCTTTACGCCCAGTATGGTCTGGTTCCAACGCCTCCGGTAGCTGGTACGAATTTACAATCATGTCCTACAACGGTAGCAGCTGGACAAGACATTGTCGAGGCCTGGTTGCCAGCAGCGAGACGATCACATCCCCTGCGCAAAAGTTGGTTCCAGACGTGCCTACCCGACGAGTCAACGCTTCTCGCTTTTACAGCACACTCGCTCGGGCCGGAATTACCTACGGGTCGAGGTTCCGGGCCCTGCAAGACGTGACAGCCTGTGTGCGGGAGAGGGCTGCTTCTTGTGAAGTCACCGATATGCAGGAAGAATGGGAGTCGCCATATCCTATTCATCCGGCGACTATGGATATGGTATTGCAAACATTCATTATCGCAAAGACGCGCGGCATTTACCGCAACTTTAAGAGGCTGTTTTTGCCGACTTCTATTAAAGAACTCCGGGTGTGTGGCGCGGCCCACGGGGCCACGATGCGGGTTCATACTTGTATAGCTGGCGAGACCTCCTCACTTCAAGCAATTGCTGACGGAAAAGTGGTGTTTTCTGTCTCGGGCCTAGCAACTACGCAGCTCGAGAACGGGAGCCGCGAAGTGGGTAGTCGAGGCTTTCAAGTGCAGCAAATGAGATGGGTACCAGATATTGATCTCCTTGATCTCCCCACACTTATGCCGTCCAAATTGATAACTGATCACGAGGCAGCTTTTCGTCAGACAGAAAGGCTCTTTGTGCTCTTTACGGCGCATATCAGAGACCAGTTCCGAGGAATCGTACTGGCGGAGCCACACTTTTCCTTTTACCTTGATTGGCTTGAAAAACAAGTAGAGCGCTTCAAATCACCTAACTATCCATTGGTACCTGATTCTGCAAATCTTGTGGCCGCCACGGACGCAGAACGGCGAGAATTGATTAAAAACATCGTTGACGGATATGAGAACGGCTCTGGTCACGCATCCATTCCGCCCTTCCTCCAGGCTACATGGCAAACGTGCCAATATCTGCCGGAGATTCTCTCGGGAAAAATCAACTTCCTCGAACTCATGATGCAAGATGGGCTGCTTCAGAGCATTTATGACTGGATGAACGAGCTACAAGATGTTGAGCCTCTGTTTCGCCTGTTGGGTTACTCCAAGCCTAACCAGAGGATTCTCGAGTTAGGAGCAGGAACGGGTGGGCTAACATCTAAAGTACTTTCAGCTCTACAAACGGACCATGAGAAGCGTTTGTACAGCATCTATACCTTCACGGACGTCTCGGCTGGGTTCTTTATACAAGCGCAGAAGCGCTTCCGTGACTCTACAGCAGTTGAATACCGAGTGCTGGATATCTCTCAAGATCCAATTGAGCAAGGGTTTCAAGAGGGAAGCTACGACCTCATTATCGCGTCCAACGTACTACACGCGACACCTTGCCTCACGCAAACGCTGGTCAACTGCCGTAGGCTCCTGCGACCAGACGGGCGGCTCGTTATGCAGGAGCTGTCGTCTCGACTAAAATTTCCAAACTTTATCATGGGTCTCTTTGCTGGATGGTGGCTTGGCAGAGAGGACGGCCGAGTTGACGAGCCGTACGTTGATTTAGCAGTATGGGACGCCAAGCTCCGCGAAGCTGGGTTTCAAGGCGTTGATGCTATGGCAACAGATAGTGATGATCCAAATTGCCACGTAAACTCGATTATACTCGCAAGACCAGCACCAAAAGTGGCCCCCGTCAAAGATGGTTTGGTACGATGTATAACTATACTCGTTGGCGAAAATACACCTGGGCTTCTAGCACAGGCAACACAGGAGCACTTGGAGCTATCTGGATATATAGCGGAGGTGTGCATTTGGAAAGTAAACTCACCAAAGAGGGGCCAAGACGTGGTATCCCTAGTTGACGTGGAAGGTCTGACGAGTCCTGTGCTGTGCGACTTGAGACCCGCAGACTTGCAATATATGCTCGAGCTCGTTGATAACCTAAACGGTGCAACTCTTCTCTGGCTGTTAAGGCCGGCGCAGATCAGGTGCCTCAATCCAAACAATGGGTTTATATTGGGATTTGCAAGAACAGCTCGTCTCGAGCTTGGTGTGCGTTTCGCAACCATGGAGCTGACGGAGCTTGGTGATGTCGACGCCGTGGCAGCCGCAGTAGCAGGGGTTATGCAGAAGCTGCAGCGAGCTGCCATAACGGAAGACCTCAGCGTTGACTGTCAGGACGGTGCACCCACCAGGAGAGCAGACATGGAATACGCTTGGAAAGGTTCTGCTGTGCAGATCAGCCGATTTCATGGACTATCAGTGAGTGAAGCTCTCATCGCTGCCTCAGATGACGGCAAGATGTCTACCCAAAGACGACTGGTAGTCGGTAAAATCGGCCAACTATCCTCTTTGCAGTGGCATGAGCACCTTCTGGATAATATGGGTCCGGATGAGGTGAGGGTCGAGCCACGGGCTATCGGAATAGTTGTTGAGGAGGTGCAGAATGCCATGGGCACTCTCAGAACTAAGGCTGAAGACGGGCGATGTGGAGATATTGATTCCCTTGGAGCAGAAGGAGCGGGGGTTGTGGTAGCGAGGGGATCACGCGTGAGCCACGTTGAGGTCGGCGATCGAGTCATGTGGTTGGCTAGGGAGATACAAGGGTTCGCAACTATGGTGCAGATGCCCGCCGCCTGGTGCATCAAGATGCCTGAGAATCTCAGCTTTCAGGACGCCTCCACAATCCCAACAGCGTATGCGACAGCTCTTTCTGCCCTCGTTCATAAAGCTCGACTTGGCAAGGGCCAGTCCGTGCTTGTGCACTGCGCAGCCGATGATGTGGGAATAGCGGCAATGCACATAGCTCGCTGGATCGGTGCCGAGATATATGCCACGGTGCGCTCGCAGAAGCAGGTGGACTTGCTGACGTGCGGCTTTGGGATGCAGAGTCACCGTATATTTGACTTTCGAGACGTCACTTTTGCCGCAGGCATTATTCAAGCAACCAATGGTTCAGGAGTTGATGTCGTCCTTGGCTCGCTCTCGGGTGACTTACTGCATGCGTCGTGGGAGTGCCTAGCACCTGAGGGATGCCTGGTTCAGATAATCGAGACGGACACAATGGAAAATGGATCAATTGCCGTGCCTCCGTTTCTTGAGGAACGTACAATGACCAGCGTCAATCTAAGTCTGCTTTTTCTCAACCACACCAAAGTACAACATAGGCTGCAAGAGATTGTTGGCCTCTACCGTGACGGCTACATCCCCTCGATTCTTCCTGTCTCCTCTTTTGATGCCATCAATGTACAGGATGCATTTAAGAGTGTACAGAAAGGAGAACATTGTGGAAAATGCGTCATATTGTTCCCGGATACTGGTCAATGTGTTCCTCCACTGACGAAAATCGTTCCCGCTGCATTTTTCAAGTCAGAGGCGTCATATCTATTGGTGGGAGGCACAGGGGGGCTTGGCAAAAGCCTTGCTTCGTGGATGGCCTGCCATGGTGCCGGCAACCTAATCTTTGTATCACCCACGGCTGGGCAATCTGCGGTTGACCAGGAGCTCTTTGCGGAGCTTCGAGCGAGCGACTGTCGCGTTCAATACTACGCAGCCGATGCGGCGGACGAGAAAATGCTGCGAAACGTGGTGCAGCGGGCAATCTTCCCAATAGTTGGCGTGATGCAGCTTGCCATGGTCCTCCAGGATACTCAATTCATGGACATGAATACTTCGGCGTGGGAAGCGGCAATGAAGCCAAAGGTGGACGGCACATGGAACGTGGATCGAGTTCTCACAGCAGATCTTGATTTCTTCGTGCTATTTAGCTCCGTAACTTCAATATTCGGGAACTATGGGCAGGCAAACTATGCATCGGCAAACAGCTTCCTCGATGCATTCGCGCAGTACCGACATAGCCTCGGCAAAGCCGCGTCCGTTATCAACCTGTGTGCGATTGAGGATGTTGGCTACGTTTCCCGAGTAAGTCGCCGCACTGGTATAATGTCTGATGGCATCAGCGAACAAAACTTTCTGGATGCCGTCCAACTAGCTATCGCGGTGTCGCGGCCGGCTCCTGCTTCTGCTTGTGGTGGTAGCCAGGACTTGGGTTTTAGAGGTGGATACGAAGCGACTTGCCAGATTCTGCTGGTGCCGGAAAAAGGCCTTGCTAAAACGGCAATTTTGTCCAAAGACCCTCGAATGGCCATGTACTACAACAAGGGGGACTACCTTGCCTCTAACAGGGATACCACCACCACATCAGAAACAGTGCGTGCGTTCATCTCGTCGCTGCCAGCGGAACCACATAAACTTCAGAGCGATGAGACAGTTCGATTGATCTCGCAATCTATTGCCGCTCGCATCTCGACTTTGCTTATGATACCGAACATTGCGGATCACAGCTCCTCTGCGCAAACGCTGACGGCATTCGGGGTAGACTCATTGGTCGGGATAGAGCTGAAGGATTGGTGCAATCAAGTGTTTCGGGTTGAAATAAGTGTTTTGGAGCTTATGAGCTGTAGCACCATTCCACATCTGGCGAACTGCATATTGAACCTTCTGAGAGGGAAATACCCCCCGAATTAATTGGCTGGGTGCTACTGTGTTAGGTCAAGAATGTCTGCTTTTTGCCAGGAAGGTACACGGATGACTTACCATGCCTTTAGGCACGGCATCAGTCCTTTGATCCAGTCTTCAGAGATGCCGGTAGGAGATTAAAGAAGGCATACTTTGAGACAGGGAACTAGGCGGGAACCGGTAGTGCGGGTAACTGTATTCGTACCGTCTTTTTGATCATGTCAGAGGAAGCATTAGTTTTAATCAGCAGTAGATAGATACTGTCCTACCCTACACCTAGGAGCGACATTCTTTAACCAAAGGCAGACCACCTTCCCCTTACATCTCACTTTCTTGGCATAGTTATATTAAGAAAGTAGGGCTAATTATAATAATTCACTTAATACTGCTCCTAAATTTATTTTCCTATGCGTTGTGCAGCCATATCGGCGGCGATAATAACAGCCACCACCGACCCACTAAACACCCTAGTTCTATTCAATCTTAGGGCGTATACTCCTATGAACTTAGCTTAAGGCACTTATACTACTCTCCTATAAAATAATTTAGTGGTTTAAAACTAATTAATTAATATACCACCTAGATAATTCACCTATATAATATATACCCCCTTATTACCCCTTTTACCTATCCTATTTACTATTACTAAGGAAGGAGTATAATATTATATTTACTTTATTATATTAAAACTCCTATTATTAACCCTTATTAAGCCTTTCTTAATAATAAAATAAGTTAAGTAAATTAAATAAGCTAAGTATAAGCCTATAAAGTTAAAATTATTATATTTAAAGCCTATATAAACTCTTTTAAAGAGTCTTTAAAGTAATTTATATTAAGATCTAAATATTATTTTATAAAATACTTTATAAATAACTTTATTAAATTTTAAAGCTAAATATTATATAATATTATATCTACGCCTTTTCTAACTATACTAATATATAATAGTATTATAGCTAATAATATAATATGTCTACCTTCTTGTTATAAACGCTGTATAAGGGACGCTACTGCGTGACCGCGGGGTTAAGCCGACCCTATGGGCAAGGCTCAGCGCGATCCAGTTAAGACGCGAGGTCACGTGACTCAACCTAGATCAATGGCTCGGGGCTTCAAGCCAGTAAGCCCTAAGAAGGATCAAAAGGATCTATTATTAAGTAGATAGATCTAGGTTCTATAATAAAGAGATAGATAGGTACTTAAGGATAAGGTAGTTCTATAGTATAAGATAGTCTAGATCTTTATTAATTAATCTAAGTAATAATTCTATTATTAAGAGTTAATCTCTTAGTAGACTTATATATTATTGTGATGGTTTGGAAAGATTTATTCAATCTACCTAACGATCTTGTTATAAAGAGGAAGAATTAAAGAACTAAGAGGAGAGATCCTCTAGATCTCTCCTATAATATCCTTTGTGAGCACTGACCACGGCGTTGGTTGGATAGGTAACCATTGAACATGGGATCGCGACCAGGGTCGCGATCTATTCTATTATAGCGGCGCAACGAGGTCTTTAGGCCGAGTCTCTTTTAGGGTCTAACCCGTGATAGTATCCCCCCCTCCTGTGAGTGACGCTCCTAAACGTCAAGCGTAGCCGCGCCGGCCAAGGCCGCTGCTGGTTCTTAGGTCGGTTTTTGGTAGCCTGTCTACTTGATGAGGTATTTCTTTATATAGCCCCGTCTGCATCGGATATACTTCTCTCCTATAATAGCCTCTATCTCCTATTCTTCTTTGCCTTTAATAAGCTGTGGGGGTGGCTAGCTATTAGTTTAGGTCTATAACGGTAAGGGATCTATTATAGTAAGCTATATTAAGGCTATATAGAAAATATTATAAATATTAGGTGGTATATTAAGATAGTAGCTATATAAGCTGATTCTCTTAGTCACTATAAACTTTATATACTTTATATCTAGCTTTTTATATAGCCGCTTTATATAGATATTCCTTAGATTAAGCTAGACCTTATTGCTAACTTTAAAGGCCGGTGCCTGTTGATGCGCTCGGTTGGCTATATCTTCTTAAGATTGCTAGGCAACCGCCATCGCTATTTGTGCCTATTCTATGGCCTGCTTTAGCTTTAGTATAATGGCGTCCACTTATTAAACTGGGCTCTATAAACTTGTTAATGATGGTTCCTCTGGCGCGAATACCATAGGCTTGACGTGATAACCATGTATTAAGAAGAATAGGCTAACCTTTATTGAGGCCGTGTCTTGGTTATTGATAGCTAGTTCTGTATATGGTAGTAAATTCATCTAGTCGTCTTGGTTGTAGTTTGTGAATATGTGGATGTATGCCTCTATTGTCTGATTTATTCGTTCGGTCGAACCGTCTATTTCCGGGTGGTAGGCCGTGGATAGTCGCCGCGTGATTTAAAGTAGTATATATAGTCGTTTCTATAATTATCTGACAAACTAGACGCCTCTATCTAAGACGATGGCCCTGGGAATACCGTGGTATTAATAAAAGGTGTGAATAAACTTCTTTACTATAGTTTCTATTTAGATGTCTTTATAGGGCTTGAGGATGACCCCTTTACTTAATCGGTCTATAATGACTATTAAGTTTAAGTAGCTATCACTCTTAGGAAGGTCTGTGATAAAGTCGATAGATATTTCTTACTAAATTCGATTAAAGACTAGGAGTGGTTTTAGGAAACCGCTCTTTCTCTCTTTTTATACCTTATTTCCCCTACAGCCATTATAATTCCGAATAAATTATCATATATCGCCTAATATACCTAGCTAAAAGAACTACCTAGAGAGTAAGCTTATAAGGCTTTCTTGTCTAGGATGTCCTGTTGACGGTGAGTTATATATTTCTTAGATAATTCTTGTCTGTAGTGGCTCCTAGTTTAGCACCTATTGTCGCCCGCGGAATAATGGCTCTCCATCTGTTGATAATGAATATTCACTAATAGATAGCTTTAAATCGAGTTCTATTAGAAAGGTTCGTCGTTGCTGTGATATGCTTTAGATAATATTTCCATAGCTTATATCCTACTCCTTACCCTACACTTAGAGTGTGCTGTTTTCTGCCGGTAATTCTGGCTCTAGTGTTTCCTTGACGCTTTATATATAAATATCCTAAGAAGACTCTCCCTACCCTATAGCTAGTACTGGTTTGTAATAAGCGATCTTAATAGAAGCTAGTATAATAGGTCCCTAGGGGGTATATATAGTTTCTAGTTTTAATAACTATACTATATGATATTATAGTCGATTGTTATCTACTCCTTTTAGTATGTCTTACTCTTTATAGGAAAGTGTGTCCACTCTTTTATTTTGTTTTCTAGGTATATATAAGATAGTGAAATTATATCTTGATAAGATAAGAGATTACCTTATTTACTATTCTATTAGCTTCCTGGTTATTATAAAGTATTTGAGGTTCTTATAGTCAGTCTGAATCTTAAACTCCTTTATATTGTGTAGTTCTCTGTCCTATTCTTCTAGATACTTGATAATTACTAATATCTCCTTATTATAGATCTTATAATTGTATTCTATAGGGGTATTTTTCTTTAAGTAGAATGTGTATGGTCGTAGTATTCTATTATTATTAAACTATATTAGGGCTCTACTAATACTCTAAGTAAAAGTGTCTATTTTTAGGATGGTCCTGTGTTCTAGGTTAAACTATAATAGGACTGGAGCCTTTATAAAGAGTTCTTTTAATCGATAGAAGGTGGTTTTAGCTTTATCAGTCTATTGGTAAGCTTGGTCCTTTTTAGTGAGTGTGGTGAGGGGAGTAGTTAGTGTTGAGTATCCTTCTATAAATTGTCGATAGAAGTTTATAAATCTGAGGAAGCTCTATACTACCTTTATTAATCCTGGCGTTTCCCACTTAATAATAGCTTTAACCTTTACTAGGTTTATTTATATTCCCTTATTAGCTTTAATAATAAAGCCTAGGTATTTTATCTTAATAACTTTAAACTTATATTTATTGATATTAAGTTATAGTCTTACTTCTTATAGTTTAGTAAGTACCTTCTTCACCTAAGCTTTATAGTCTTCCTTTATTTTATAAGTATAGATAAGTATATTATCTATATAGGTAGAATAAAACTTATCTAGATACTCCTTTAGGGCCTAGTTAATATATCTCTAAAAGGTACTAGGGGTATTTACAAGCCTAAAAGGGGTGACCATTTACTTAAAAAGACTATATCTCGTCCTAAATACTGTTTTCTATATATCCTTTTAATATACTTATATCTTATAAAACACAGCTATAATATCTAGCTTAATAAACTATTTTACCTTACTAATACTATAAAGTGTCTTATAAATCAGTAAAAGGGGGTATTAGTCCTTATATATAATTTAATTTAACCCTTAATAGTCTATATAAAAACACAAGCCACCCCCTAGCTTCTTAATAAATAGTATAAGGGCAGCTACTAGGGAATTACTTATATAGATAAAGTTCTTATCTAATAGCTCTATTAGGGTCTTTTATAGTACTAGAAGTTCCTCTCTAGATATATTATATAAGGGTCCTTATAGGACTTTAACTTCTCTCCTATTTTCTTATTTTAGTTTGATCTAGTGGTTTATACCTAGTCTTAGTAGAGGGAGTTAATTAGCTTAGGATTTATTAAAGAGTACTAAGAACTTCTAATACTAAGGGAGGAGCTTAGTCTATAGGTTAGTAGCTATCTTCCTCTATAAGGCTTTATTAATATCTATTAAGCTTGCTGAAAATATCTTAATCTATCTATCTTTTCTCTAGTGTTATAACTAGGTGTAGAATCCCATCCTAGATATCTGGGTTAGTAGGCTTACTATTAGGCCTTTAACACTACTCCCTATTCTTAACCGCTGGGGCCTAATCTCTAAGTATTCTTCTATTATATAAATAGTAATATCTTAGTCCTTTATCTAGCCTAGGCCTATAATTATATTATAGTTGTCTATTTTAGGTATAATATATAAGTAGACTATATACTGTATATGACTATTGATATCTATCTAAATAATAACTATCTCTAAGGTTATAGTGCCTTAGTCACTATTAAAAGCTATTACCTTTTAGGGGGATATTAAAATATACTAAAGTTTATACTAATATATAAAGTATTTATTTATTACTCTATATAAGGTATAGCCTATATTTATTAATATAGATATAAAGATAATATTATCTATTAAGGTTTAAATAATAAAGGGGGTGCTTTTTAATAGGTAAAGGTCTAAGTATATTATATTTGGCTTTTTTATTGGCTTTTAGATATACTTTTATCTAAGAGCTACTCTTTTCCTAAATCTTTAGAATTCTCTATATCTTCTAGCTCTTCTAACCCCTCTTTAGTAAACCTAGTTTAGGTCCTTAATATTTAAGTTAGTAGTATTACTAGGATTAAGTTATATTATTTAATATAGTGGCCTTTATGGCTATATTGTAGGTATGCCCTTCTATCCCTCTGATCTTGGAGTTCCTTGTCTGTCACTTATCGAGCCTTCTGCTGAGAGCTTGTGGTATTCACTCTCGTCTATTCCCAGTCTATAGGTTCCGGGGTTGATGTGTTAATCGTGCGGTACTGGGGTCTATTATAATTGTCCTTTATCTAATAGGGTAGCTTCTAGTTACTATAGAGTCGATGTTCCTCTAGGTTAGATCCTAGGCTTTAAAGAGTATTTATATATTCTAGGTAGGTTGTTGGTAGGTTTAGTTGTCTAACTAGTTTGTCTTGTATTGTGGAGTTAATTGACCTTTTTAAATGGCTAATCTATATAATGTCATCCCAGGTCGTGCCTCCGCTATCTGTGAGTTCCTTCTTAAACCTGGGTAAGAATATGGCGAAACTCTCACGGTCCTTTTAATATATCGCTTCTAACCGGTCTATGGCTTGTTATTGGCTATTCGGATCGCCATAATAGGTCTCCAGATAGTCTATAAACTGAGTAGGACTATAGTAGTTTTCCTTTACCCCTTTTTCAAAGAATGCCGCGGCTATACCCTGTGGTGTCTTATCTAGACGCGCAAAGATATATATAAATTGGTTAAATGAGTCGCCTATCGCAGGTCTATCGACGCGGAGTTTACTCCACATCTCGAGGTACCAGGTTTAGAAGTCCTTTCTATTTCTATTAAAATGGTGTAGATCTAGAAGGGTTGGTTTCTTCTTTTTAGGTCTATTTCCTACTCCTGGTTGGATAGGCTCGGGCCTAATTGCCGGTGGCTAGGGGGTTGTGATCGGCGTGGCTATGGCAGATTATAATGCCTGAATTTACGCTTATATTGCTTTTTTATCACTCTCCTGGTTGGTGTGATTATTTTCTTAGTTGATTTATAGTACTTATAGTTATTTAGATATCTATATTATCATCTATAGTATTAATTAGGCATTTCTTCTAGGGGAGCCTTTATCTTGGCTTTTTATTTCTATCCTCTAAGAGGTTATTAAGGTTTCTAGATTATTCTTTCTATTCTTTTATTATTTTTAATTTCTTATAAGTAAGTGTAAAAAATATTATATAGGGGGTTATATAAGTTTTAATTTTATAGTGAATTCTTCCTAATATGATAATTTAGAAAGATTTATTTAATCTACCTAATAATCTTATTATAAAGAGGAAGAATTAAAGAACTAAGAGGAGAGATCTGGAGGATCTCTCCTGTAATATCCTTTGTGAGTACTGACCACGGCGTTGGTTGGATAGGTAACCATTGAACATAGGATCGCGACCAGGGTCGCGATCCATTCTATTATAGCGGCGCAACGAGGTCTTTAGGCCGAGTCTCTTTCAGGGTCTAACCCGTGACAATTATAATACTATTATAAACTACTTATAACTACCTTATAGTTATTTAACCTAACTTACTTCCTAAGAAATAGACTCTTTTATAACTTAGAAATAAGCTACTATTATATTTTAATTAATTATATTTAGTAAGTTATTTTAAAACTTTAAGTAGTAACTAAGATATCTACTATAAGTAAAAAGACTATTAACCCTAAAGAGTAGCTTTAGTAGCTTATAGTAAGGATTACTAACCTTAAGAAGTAAAATAAAGCCCTTCTTAACTAATAGACTAATATCTACTAAACTATTATATAGTATAAAACTAAATTACTATAGCTACTATAATAAGATTAACTACTAATATTACTTCTACTCCTTACTAACCTAAGTTCCTAAAACCTAAGCTATTTAATAGATATAAAGGCAATATAAGGAACTTTCTTACCTAAGCCTAGGCTTACCTCTAAGTTAATAAAAAGACCCTTATAATTACGAAGGACTAAATCCTCTATATTAAGAACCTCCTAACTAGAAAAGCTATAGAATAGTAGGAACCCTTATTATAGATATACCTTAAGTATAACACTAAAGCCAATATAAATATTATTTATATCTTTTTAGACTATAAAACCTTTAAGGACTAACTCCTTAGTATATTTAGAAACCTAGATAAATATAAGGAGGCTACTTAATAACTCACACGCCTTAAGTAAACCAGGTCTATAGCTTACTATATAAGAGAGTTTAAATAGATTATAGCTAAACTTAATTAGGGATATAAAGTACTTATTAAAATATTCTACTAAGGACTTAAAGAGGAAATAAAAGATAATATCTACTAAATCAACTAACTAAAGCTACTTAATAGCTTTATTAAGATAGTTATTAAAGTAGATAACTAATTATATAAATAATATTAAGAAAAAGTAGGAGGCTATAAGTTTAATTATTATATAAAATTTAATAAACTTAATACTAATAAACCTTAATAAACCTCTACTATATATAAATACTATATTAGGCCCATAAAACTTAATACTATAAATAAGAAAACCTTTAAATACTATAACTATAAAAAACTAGGATATATAGTAAATAAGTAACATCGGCTACCCACCTGCCGGTCACGTCCCCGCTACTACCATCACACCTAACCTTCATACAACGATACGCGTTTTCTCAGCATACAATAATTATTTTTACTTTAAAATTTACCTGCGTGTTCCTAATAGGCAAATACACAGAAGAACACCTTCAAAATATAATATATGACGTAAATAGAGGCATGAGCGGCCGGCAGGCTACAAAGAAGTGGGAGGTGCCTCAGTCAACACTATAGGGTCAGCTAAACGGCACAACAACGCGAAAGGAGGCTTTTAAGTAATATCAGCGTCTTTTAGATACTTAAGAGAGGTATCTCTATAGCTAGATTTTAATTTAAGACACTACTAATAACCCTCTTATATATAATTAAGTCTAGAAAATAGTAGTATAAGTCCTTAAGAATAATAGTAATCTAGAACCTCTTAATAAGAATTAATCAAATGGTTTTTTAGCTTACTATAAAGAGGTTAAGACACTAAGAGGTAAGAGACTTGATTTTAAGTATATAAATAGCTCCTTAACTAATATAATATAAGAGTTCTTTAAAATCCTTAAGCTTCTAGTTATTAAGAAGATCCTACCCTAAAACCGGTATAATATAGATAAAATAGGCCTAATAATAGGCCTTAAGGAGAATAGTCTAGTACTAGGATTATTAGTAAAGAAAGTAGTTATAAAGAAGTAGTCTAGTTAATACTTTTAGAGTATAATTATTAAGTATATCTTAGCCACTAGTAGGCTAGTTAACCTTATAGTTATTTTCTAAGATAAGAGTATTTAATAATAATAGTTTCCCTTAACTCTTTAAAAATACTAAAATTAGTATTTCTATATATTATTAAGAGGTTAGACTAATAATAAGATAGCTCTTAATTAACTATAAAATATCTTTATACCTCAAACTAAGCCTAATAGTAATAAGTGGTGACTTCTATTAATTAATAACAGGTTATATCGTCCTAACTGCCGGCGGCAATAGGAGTGATCATAAGGAAGCCAGCCCTCTATATTATACATCATTTGCTGGGCTGTCAGCTTCAGCTCGCAAGCTGCTGGATATAGATATAGATATAAATCTACAGTGTGGACATTTAGGAAATACTCTCCAAGCTGCCTTATTTAGAGGCCATTATAATATTATATAGATATTAATTTAATATAGTACTAATATAAATATAGAAGGCAGATAATATAGTAATACTCTCTAAGCTACCTTATTTAAAGACTATTATAATATTATATAGATATTACTTTAATATAGTATAAATATAAATATATAAGGTGGAGAATATAATATTACTCTTTAAGCTACTTTAATAGGAGGGTATAAGAGTATTATATAAGTAATAATTTAATATAATATTAATATAAAGGTATAAGGCAGAAAGTATAATAATACTCTTTAAGCTGCTTTAGCTAGAGGGTATAATAGTATTATATAAACCTTAATTAAAGGGGGCGGTAATCTAAATATATAAGGTGGATTTTATAGTAATACTTTTTAAGCTACTTCCTATAGAGGGTATAATACTATTATGAAGATATTAATTGAAAATGGTGTTGATGTGAATACGCAAGGCGGAGATTATGGCCCTGCTCTTGAGGCTACTTTATAGGGAGGGTATAAGGTTATTGTACAGATGATGATTAAAAACGGAGCTGATGTGAATGCACAAGGCGGAGAGTATGGCAATGCTCTCCGGGCTGCTTCATTGAGAGGGCATGATGGTATCGTCCAGTTATTGCTTGACAGTGGTGCAACGATGGATATGCAAGGCACAGGATGGAGCAGTCCGTCTTGGTCTGAAGTATAAGCAGAACATATCATCTTTATCAACTGAAACCTACAATCTAGACGCATTTTCCTCAGCATTATTTGCTCTAGAGAACAGAAGGCCAAGAAAGCTATTCCGAGACAACCTCACCTTCCTGATCAGTTCCATAACTGCCGATTCTCATCTCACATATACATAAAATTACCTTTGTCCTACATGGAAGTAGAACTGACGGAGACTCAGCTTGCACAATTCTCGGTACAAGACAGGCCGAGGCACACGAATAGCAGAGCACGAGCCGCCAAATTTGCCGCTCACAGGGGTCGTTGCTGCAACAGAAGATTCCCGCTCTGAAGGTCTTCTTCCTGTGGGCACTCTTTTGGGGACGTTTCCAGAGCAGCGAAGCGAAGCTTGCGCCAGTTCTTGCGCCGACATTTGGGCCTTTTTTTTTCTTATGTGCGCCGCCTTTGTACTGTACGGGCTTGGTCCCATAAGCAGGTCGCGTCGCCTCCATCAGCTTCCTAATAAAGCATATTTCTGCTTCGAACTAAAATATCCATACCAACTAAACTATTGTCTAATTCCTCTAGCGGTTTATATGGCCGTTTAGTTGATATCTTTTAGCCTTGTTTCTGCATCTATCATGCCTTCTCGCACCACTTTTCCAACGACGTTTGAGAGTTGGAGCGCTGCCTGCTTCGACTGCTCCACTGTCGATTGGAGAGGGTCGCAGCTCATTTGGCGGCTCGGGCGGACCGTCATTGGCCAGAGTGAAGACTGGTGTGGCTGAGCAAGAGCTACGCCATACCCCGTGTGACAGTATGAGAGCCAATCAATTTTCCGCCCTGCATTTGCACTGGCCGCCTGCAGAACCGAATCATAGACCCGCGTCACTTTCGATTCCATCAGTGGGCGCCACTGGTGCCGAAAGAGGCGGTTCGCCGACCGCCACTACATGCATACACAGGGCGTCCAGACGACTCTATCTCGTCCCTTATTTGGTGACTCTAATGAAGGGCTTGGCTCAAAAAATCTTGAATACTCTGTAGTTTTAGGCATCATGCTGGCAATGGCATGCATCATGGCCGTGTGGTACGGCCAGTTGGCTGTCCACGCTGCGGACGGATCATCCACTGCTTCTTGAAGACTGTCATCCGTGTCCTGCGCAGGCTGGTCCATCCCGGTAAGAGCCCCTAGTTGGATGTCTTGCTTGGTCTTGAATGACAATTCGTGGCCCGTTGCCGACTGGCTGAACTACCTCAGAAGCAGTGGTAGACTGGGGCGAAGGATCATCGATATCAACATCCATAGATTGCGCCTTACCATAAAGCGCTGCGTTCTTGGACTGCAACATATTGATGACTTCCGTCTTACCCGCCTCCATGGCGTACCAAAGAGCTGTCCGTCCGTGTCCGTCAACGGCGTTGAAGTCCGCCCCTTTATCGATCAAATGGCGCACCATAGCAGGCGGCGCTGTGCACAGAGCCTGCGCTACTAAATATGGACTTCCAGACTGCAGATTGACCCAGCCACGTCGCAGCATCATGTCGACCGTATTCTTGTAGTTGAAGTGGCAGGCCCATAGGAAAGCGTTTCCACAATCTTCCTCCTCATCAAGTCTCATGTTCGTTCCTAGATCGATAAGGAGCTCTACTGCTTTTGGAGAATCGCGGTCTAATGCGCAAATCAGTGGGGGTCGGCCGACGTTGTTCTCGCCATTGGGATCCATGCCCCATCCGACTAAAAGACGGATGTTCTCGCATTTGCCAGCTTCAGCGGCATATTGCAGAGCATCTCCGTACCAGTTTCTGATCCGCGGATCCGTACCTTTCTTTAACAAGAGTTTTACTATCTCGCAATGGCCGTTGCTTGCGGCCTTGATGATAGGCGTGGTTCCTATCACTGTTGGCCTGTTGATGTTAAAATATCCCAAGAGACTGTTGATAGAGTGCGCTAGGCAATTTATCGCCGCATGGTGCAAAGGAGTCGTGCTGATGCACTCTTCGACGCAGTAGTAGTCCTGACGATATCCTTTAAGATAGTATCTGACTTAAGTCGCGGTCGCTGTTGCTGATAGAGTTATATAAAATGCAAGGAGCTTTTCCTATACTTCGGGCTGTATCTCTATTGATTTAAGGTAGCGCCCCCAGTGTACCGATGTATAAGCTAAAAAGGGGTAAGCTGCCAGACGCTGTATTATAGCTCCCGTAGTGTGTAGTGGCCCTGTGCGGAAATCGTGCAGCATCATGTAGTTAAGGCAATTAAAGGCCAGCTTGACCTCGAATAGGGGGAAAAGAAGCGCGGAATTTGAGACCAGGTATTCTTTAATGGCATAGTGCGCCAGGCGTATTTGGCCGGTCTGCTCGTCAAGCATGGCAAGTCCTTGACAGCAGTCGAGGATCATCTTGGCGGCGGGGCGGTACTTGGGATTCATCGACTTGCTGTCCGGCTTGAGCGCCAGGATATCGCTGAGCTCGGCTGCTCGAAAAAGCCTCTTGGCGTGTGCAAGGTGCATCAGAGCCGATAAAGCCAGCCGACTTCGGCTTCCTGGTAGTCGCTGTATTCTCGCAAATGTTTCAGCGAATGCATCCGATAACGTGTCGGAAAGTTGTTCGAGCCTGTCTTCCATTTCTCCAATGGTTGGCTCGTTGAGCACCGTGCGAAGCTGGAGAACCGGGAGCAAAAACCTGTGAAAATATTAGTATTCGCCACCAACCCGGCACAATAACAGCTCATACATGCCGCTCGCGCTCCGTGTAAGTTTTGCCACCAGCTGCTCAACAAATGTCTCATCGGCGGTTTGATAAATGTCAGCGTTTTGGAACTGCTCGAGGACATAGCGCCTGATGTCTTCATCATGAGCTTCTATCCTGATGGTCGAGTAGCCTCGCGAGATAGGTACGCGTTCGTAAACGTGCGGCCGACTCGTGACCATGAGTCGGCAATTGCCAACTTGAGCCAGTTTTTCAATAAGCTGCAGCATGTATTGAATGTCGTCGCACTCATCAAGTGCGTCGAACAAGATGAATATTGTTTTCGAGACTTGGGCGACTTCTTGCAGCAGTCGTTTGTATTCGGTGATTTCGCGGCCCTGACGCTTGTCGCGACCTTGATAGAATTCCTGCACGGACATAGGTAGCTCAGGAAGCTGCTCGAGGAGCTGGCGGAGAATACTCGTCAACACGGCCAGTGGGTCTTGCGAGGTGAGGTCTTGGTAGTCAAAGTAGAGATACGCCAAAGGTGTAGCTGTAGCTCTGAAACTGTTACTTAGCTCATTAATGACTGTGCATCTATTCCCACCGTTAGTTTCCATTAGCATAAAGCTGTAGACGGTCACTTACACTAAGGTTGTCTTGCCTGAGCCCTGAATGCCATTGCACCAGAGGACGCGGGAACCCGCAGTCCCGTCCCGCTATTGGGTAAAGGCGTTACTCCTCAGAAGCCAACTTCCTGTGTTCTTGGCTCGTGAGCGCTGCAGAATAGTATGCCGAGCATTATATTTTGATGTCGAGACCCAGTCTAGCACTTGTTTGCGAGCCTCCAGCTTGGTGCTATCCTCGAGTAACTGCGTCTGTTTCTGCACCGCGCCCACCAGCTCCTCTGTCCGCACATCCAAACTCCTCAGCGCGTCAAAATGCTTCAGCTGCTGCTCGAGTACCGCGACAACATTGTCAGAAGTCTGCGCTAGGAGGCGGCACCCGTCCACGGACAGCGCAAACTGGACCCAGGTGGAAAAGTTGCGCAGCTCGGCCATCGTCTTTTGGTGCTCCTTTTCCGTCAGAGGCCAGAGCAGATGACCCATATTCCTGCTGGCGTCGTGGACCAGCTTGCGGAGGAGCTCCTGCAGCTTCACCTCAATGGCTGCCGCGCATGACAGCAGCACCGAAGTTTGGTCAAACTTGACGTCGGCGTCTACAAGATCGGCGCTCGTCAACAGGTTCTCGAGCTTGCTGATGGCGGCTTGGAGGACCTCAAGCTCGAGGATCAGGGTGGAAATCATTTTTTGCGCCCCGGCGACCGATGTCATATACCGGTGCGCGGCGGTGAGGACCTTGGCGATAAGTGGCAGCACGCCAGCGATGCCAAATGATACAGAGAGGGGATCCATGGCGCTGAAGGACACCCTACCGCAGGATGGCTACCGTTTCGGCCACAGAATCACAGCCAGAGACGTAAAAACTGTCAAAAGCCACAGACTTATCTTCAGACCGCTGGGCTCCATCATCTGCACGCGGAGGGATAAGCAAACGCAGCCCAGGCCAGGCTGCAAAACCCACTTAAACAAGGGCGGTCGGCATCTATGGCGCTATTTTCGTACTTGAAGCAAATCGGCCACATGTATCTGGAGTAACTGCGCCACAATCCGTGGCACTGTGATAGCCAATCAATTTTTCCGCCCTGCCTTTGCACTGCCAGCCTTGCAAAGCCCCGCCGCCAGTTCGCCATGTCACGCCTCCGATGTGGACAGGTGAAGCGATGCCTTCGTCACAAAACAGAAAATCAGTAGATCAGATATTCTAGCTCAGTTAACAGCGCTCTAGCGTATTCGTCTCGCTGCAATTTCTTCACCAGCACCCACGATAAACAAGGCCATGGCATCATCGGGCGATGCTGCCGAAGGCAACGCGCGAAAGCGGTGCCGGCTCTCCAACGAGGATTATACAGTTGGCTGGATCTGCACTATCACCACAGAATACGTGGCTGCCAAGGTCTTTCTCGACTAAGAGCATGCACCCTCCGCCTATATAGCTACTCACGACAATAATAACTACACGCTCAGACGTATCGGCGAACATAATGTTGTGATTGCGGTGTTGCCTGGTGGAGAATACAGCACGGCGTCTACTGCGGGTATAGCGCGTAATATACTCTATAGCTTTCCTAGTATATAAATTAGGCTTATAGTTGGGATTAGTGGCGGCGCGTTGAGTATAAAGTATAATATCTAGCTTAGTGATATTATAGTCAGTGAACCTTAGAATAGCCTCGGCGGGGTCTTTTAATATAACTTTAGTAATTTTCTTCCGTGGGCATCCCCCTAGGAAATAGTATGCTCCACCAACACAGTGCGTATATACGTCGTCTACTGGATGGGCGTCCAGTCACAACGCTCAGCACCTTGAGAAGGGTTGCACTTTATCATCTAATTCACCGGCCGTGCAGCTATACATATAAAGCTTATCGTGATTCACATAAAGAATACAACCCAATTATATAGTCTACGTTTTGACCGTGCTACGTATGAAGTACAAGTACACTATATTGATATCCTAGCTTAGCACGTGGTTTGAGTATTGTCAGGCTGACGAGAGGGGGGAACACAGGGAAGGGTTTCCCAGGGAACTGTGCTCTAGAGCTCGTAGGATCTACTTTCGCTTAGTGGCTCACCCCGGCCAAGGACCGAACGAGGAGACGGCGGGCATGCCCNAGAGAATAGTTACGTATACTCCAGCTGGTGTATTAAATGACTTATAATGATTTTAGGCTGAAGCAGCCAGTATATGATTCCCGCTAGGGCTAAAGTAAAGCAGCGTGGCTGAGGTTCCGATTTGAGAAGGAAAACTGGGACAGTCAGGATTCCAGTGTTGTTCATGCTGTTATAATGCCATTTATAAGACTAGAAAATCAAATGAAGGTAATAGCAACCCTTCGCAAGGCGAGTTACAGACGAGCATAACAAGTTTTGCCATGACGCGATATATTTTCGTCATTGCCTAGCCTACTCGAGTGACACTTGGAACAAATTGACTGATTAGCCTGGACTGAGTAGCATAAAGATAATTTCATATCTGCGGCCACAGCGGCTTGGCTGTAAGACTTTAACTCATCCAAGTCTAACGCCACACCTTGAAGAGCCTATAAACTACAGTGGACAATTTAAACCTTAATTATATTCTTCCACCAAGTAAATACCATCACCCTTTACCATTCATTTCTATATCACACTTATTCTACCTACTGGCTAGTTGTATCTTCAATGGATTATTGTGCTTCCTTCTCTTAGCGGCAGCGGTTCATATAGGGAGCGAATCAATGCTCTCCGCTCAAGCGTCATACCTTCCACATCTCGGAAAGCGTACTTTGGGATTCGTAGTTTATCTTTATGTAGGACCTTGAGTGTCTTTAAGAAATCTTCCATATCGACAGTGTACCACAGCTTGCCAATCTCAGCATAGTGTGAGCCCTTCCTTGCAACCCTTTGGCCAGAGTATTCAACGACATAAGTCTTGTCGCCAAACCGGAAGCCCCCCATCGACATCCGCATAATTGCGTAGTCCTCAAAGAGGTGAAATTCGAATAACTTGTTGTGCTTCGTGTATGTGAGGTTTGCCAAGGAGGAGTCGAGGTTGTACTCAGATCTCTGCCACATCAGCTCGGCCACGCCTGCCGCCTTCTGGGCAGCCCTGATCGAGCCGATCTCAAATACCACCATTTTAATGGAGCAAGGCTGTGTCTGCGTGTGCTTTACGTCAGGGAAAAGTGTAGTACGGATGTTAGAGGCTTTACCGATAGGGCAAGTGGATGAAAGGTGCTCAATGTCGGATGGAGGAATGCCTTGAGGAACGAAGAAACTTGGCGAGGGTTGGCGAGGCTTGATTTCCTACTCCTTCCAGCCATCAGCCGCTCTTACTCAGCAGCTATGCCCAGTCAGGTGGACTTGGACAAACATGACCCCCCTGCCTGGCAATAGCGAAATAACAAAAATTGAACTATAGCTCCCAGTTGAGTATTAGCCACATTTACCTCCACCGACGCTGGACGCAGCCACAGTCAAGGGGAGTGTTGGCGAAAAGTATGCCTAGCCTAGCCTAGCACGTGCTGCCCGCTTGATGAAAGTGAGGCTACACAACCACAGGTGTATAAAAAAGCGGACCAAGTATGAAGCGACGCTCGCACCGTTTCACCTAAATGGTGGGTAAGCCCTGTACGATTATCTGCGAAAGATGGCTGCCCGCGTCATGTTTTCCTTTGTCATCATCCTTGGTACTTTGGCCTGAGAACGGCCAAGTGAGCTGCTTAGCCCCTTATTGGCACGAGCTAAGCAGCAATGCCAGGGTTAAGTGGGTGTGTGTGCATTTGCGCCTACTCCAGGAGGTGGAAAGCCCCGCCAGCTGAATCGCTTGCCTGAGAATGTCACCCCAACATGAAAATGGGAGACACCCTGGGCTGGCCCCCTCTGATACTGGATAAAATACATAATAAATCAGTCACCACTTTGGGCGGAGGCCTGTCGCTGGCGGTCCAGCCTGTGTGACAAAAAGCCACCACCCACCTCGGCGCCATGTAAGCCCGCACCCCACAGATCTCTCCACATCCAAAGAGTGGGCGTGCGCAAACCTACAAACACTGGCATCGTTCAAGGTGATGTGTGCCCAGCTTGTCTAGAGCCCGTTCAAGGGCGGCGTGCAAGTGAGCGGCTGCACAGTCTGAGCGTCAGCTGCATATCAACCGCTGCGTCTTCCCATATCTACTTGTCACAAAAAACCTGTCCCTGTCACCGGTTAACGAGGAGGAGGACAGGAGTGATACCGTACACCCGCAGCCGTTAGGATATCGGGAATCGAGAAGACTGGATACCGCGGCGTTAGGCCGGTCCGTTATCCGTCCGTACCCCGCTTCCGTCTCAGCCCCTTCCAGCACAGGCATCGACCGAGCCACTATTAAACGTTACTTTACCGTCCAATGTCCTATGCCTGGTGGCAATCGAGTTTCAAAGCGCTCGGTACAAGGGCGTCCTCACCAACGTCGGGCGACCTCGTGCATGTCTATGAACGAGCATGGTCTACAACTCTTAGAGGCAAAGCTTCGTTCGCAGGCTTCTCCAGTTCACGAGGTCATCCACCTGATTAGCTACTTGACGCCGGCGGCCCCCGCCCACCCAACAGCGCCCGCTATAAATTCAGCGCATCTCCTGGACTACTTCTACCTCACAAGAGGCAATATTTGGCACCTCTTTTATAGCCTTATATATAACATCTACTACAAGTAGGCGGTATCTTCTTTAGCGGCTTTTGGCCATATTAGAGCTTATCTTCTACTCTGTCTTCAAGCCCATCTACCACTCCATCTACTAGTCCCTCGTCTAGCATCTCTTCATCTACAGGTACAACCTCTCCCTCGTCTTTAGGCTCATCTTCTAGCCACTATATAGATTATAGCTTGTGGTTATGCTATAAAAGGCGCACTTCTAATTGATATTCATATTCCCAATTTCCATACTTTTTTCCTTGACCAATATGAAAAATTTATAGCCTACACGCCATCAGCTATAAGTATCTACTAGGCTTTAGCGGCCATATTCCCATTTAGTCCTTTAAATAATAAATTAATAACCCTTAATAACTATATAAACTTATAATAGAGTGAGAAGGCCTTCCTATAAGTCCTACCATTAAAAAGAGGGCAAAGATAGGATAGTGTATTAGGCACTATTATATTAAACTACATAAAGTAGCGGTAGGAAGTAGGTAAAAGGTGTATTAGAGAGCTATTTAACAGTGTGTTATAGGGACACTAGGCGCCGTAGTGGCTCACCTGACCTGAATTTACAGCGAGTGTCGTGAAACGTACAGCGGGCACTGTTGAGTAAGCGGGGGGCGCGAGTGTACGGGGGCGCGAATGTAGGGGCCGCCCATGATGCCCGAGATACCGTCGATCACTCTACCCCTGTACTCTCATCTCCAACGGCTGGCCATCGCCTCAAAGTTTTACATAAAGCACACGTTGGAGCCCCAGTTTAAACGGTGGTGCGCGTTGAGAATTCGAGTCTGTAGTGCCTGTACTCACAAGAACCACTGTTAAACTTGCGCCATTTTAATGACATATGATTGCGCCACGGCAGTATCCAATGTAGACGCAAATGAAATATCTTGGCTAACAAAGTATCCTTGGTTGTGGAGTGGTGGATCCGCGAAGGTGCCGCTAGCTGTGAGCACCTATCTCGTGGAGTGTAAACTAGACAGCTCTGACCATTATTCAGCTGAACCCGGCAGGTTGTTTTCTTGAGCAAACTGCATACCCACACCATGACTCCGTCGCTCTCTTTAAGAATGATGATTTCCATCGTGCAATGGTCCAACTTGGAAATTATCACCAGTTGCCGTCTTAGAATCTCTCTCTACTGCCCCTAGCGTCTTCGCACGACTATCCTTTAGAACTTGGGAGAATCATAGGGCCTTTCACAGCTCGAGGCCTACTGACGGTCAATCCGGGCTTGCAGCGGGTGGCAGCAAGCATCCTCACCCTCGGCGTAAAATCCAGGACAATAAACCGGTACAGTGGCCCCTCGCGGCTGAAGTACAGCTGACCACTGGGTGTATAGCGTTCACCACTCTTCCAAAGTAATTGGCTGTTTTACAGAGTGCTTTGATGTGCAAAGCCGCTATTTGCCGTTCTATTGCCGATGGTCAGGTGCTTCGCTACTCACCACGGCTTCTATAATACATACATGTATATATTAGTTCCCCAAACGTGCTTGTGCTGACCAAAGTTTCCAAACTTTTCTCCTCGCCAAACTTCCATTTTGAGAACGCTGGACAATATATGCTAACCGTCAGAGTCGCACGCCGTCCAGAAATGGTGACTTTGCTGCGTGCTAGCTATTTTACACTTTTTTCTTTTCACCTCCGTGCAACCACTATGCATTTTATTTCCATTACCACAGTTGTTGCTTGGAGCGTAGCCGCTTCTGTCCACGACACAACGTCTCGGCAGCCTGCCGTCGGGCGTGTTTCCCTCCTCGGAGTTGTTGGGCGTCCCGATACTGAGTACGGTCTGCTATCCACCAGAAGCAGTTACGGAACATGTGCCGTAGGCGACGTTGAGTGCGGCGATGCCTGCATACCGTCAGGATACACCTGCTGTCCACTTGGTAACGGAGGCTGCGCTCCCGGCTACGAGTGCGACCTAGGGGGCTGTTGCCCGGTTGGAGAGCATTGCCTTGGCACGAGCGACGACTGCACCGACGCCGATAAACGCT
>JANAKD010000309.1:0-23957 GCA_027627215.1 Lecanicillium saksenae | reverse complement strand
TGTTTAGCGGCCTTCTGCCCAGCAGGCCTGCACCCAGCCCCAGTAACTGTCACCTTTTCTTTCTCCTCCCCATCGTCACTATTGTTGCTCTTCACCTACATCCAACGCGCCACTATCCGAGACCTGTTTTTCATCTCTCCTTCCCATTGTCCGCCTATCAACACGGTCTCGAATTATCATCCTGCTTGCCACTACTTGTACGTGTCGTCACTGCGTCTTCGTCCTTTCCTCTCACGTGCATTCCGTACGCGAGTCAACCAGTCGGCCAAAAAAAATTAATCATCCACAACCAGCTCTCGCCACGTTCATCAGCCACACGTTCGTTTCGCTTCGCCCAAAACACACTAGAGAGCAGACGACATGCCCGCTTGATGTGCCGCTCTGACGCTTGTCACTTGAATGCTTTCCGCGCATCGTCCTGCTGTTGCGCCGCACCGTTTTCTCGCATTTGAGTCTTATGGCATCAGTCGGAGGCGACATTGACGCCACTTCTGTCCTCTCTACCGCGCTTCGCCCCCAGAGCCCTCCGCCCGACGCTCCTCTATCTGACCTGGCTGCCCGGGCAGGCACCAAGCGACAACGAGAACGCGATTTTTCATCCCCGCACTCGCCATCTGGCCGAGCCGATCCTTTCGAATCCCCCTCCAAAGCCGCTCGCATCGCTCTAGCCAGTGTACCCTCGGCGGTACAATTGACCGGCGTAGCAGCTTTAGCAGACCAACGTCGCCGACAACTACAGGATCGACAAGGGCCCATCATCCCACCGCCAACTACAGAAAACCCGAGCCACAGAGCCATAACTTCCCTAATGTCTGGAGGAATCGAACCAATGAGTCGCCCAACCGACGCGCCGCAATTTGCGCCGACGGCCGAAATGGAACCAGCTGCCAAGGCAGCAAGCGCTCTCGCTGCCGCTGCCAACAGCGCCGCCCGCCTAGAGGAGAATGCAGCAGATGCTGCCTCAGAACAAGCACCAAACACTGCGGCGCCACAGCTTGTGGCCAGTCCCGGTCCCATGGAAGTCGATGACGGGAAACATCTCTCTCCTGACCATGTGGACGGACACGAAGATCGTCATCAGCCAGGCTCGATGTCCTATCCCGGCTCCTCTTTTGCGGCTCCCCATATGGGTGACAATCATCGAGGGATGACATACCCTATTCCATCGCCTGTTCAGGGCTCGCCGACGTCGTCTAGCACCAAAAAGCATAGATGTCCCTACTGCAACACAGAATTTACAAGACATCACAATCTTAAGAGTCACCTGCTTACGCACAGCCAGGAAAAGCCGTATGTCTGCACGGAATGCCAAATGCGATTCCGTCGTTTGCATGATCTCAAGCGTCACGGCAAGCTTCACACTGGAGAGAAGCCTCATATTTGCCCCAAGTGCGATCGCAAATTTGCCAGAGGCGATGCACTGGCGAGACATGCAAAAGGGGCTGGCGGCTGCGCTGGCCGACGATTCAGCATGGGCAGTTTTGCCGAAGGAGATGAAATGGATGGTAGTATGGCAGACCCCGACGATTCTGCAATGTCTGGTATGACCTATGACCATGGTGACGAGGATGAATTGCGCCGACAAAGCCTTCCAGGAGGCGGTCACCAGCCCGACCAATATTCAGCTCATTCGCGCACATATCCTCCGACAGGTCCTCGTCCTGCCGCAAACACAGCCAGTGGATTGTATCCACCGAATGCAAGCCAGACACAGTCCAGCAACAGTACTGCCTCGTCGGTTCCTAATAGCATGGGCACGACGCGCACTGGAAACACCAGCGTCTCATCTGCTGCCACGGGTGGCGGAAGCACGGGTCTGTACTCACAGAATACCATGACAGAGAGCCCTAAGGCTTTGAGTCCCGCTCTTCCCAACCATGAGCCTTCTGCTCCTGTTCATCCGCGATCCCCTCAACAAAGCCAACAGGCACAATCATCACGCCGCCAGTCGCCGCCTGCCGGACAACGCCCGAAGCTACCTGGCCTGTCCCACGCCAGTTTCACGGGACCGCCAACGTCAGCCGGATTCAGCCATGGGAGGTCCTCCGCGGAGACTAATATGTTTGCGCAAAGCGACCCAAGCGTCTGGGCGTATCTTCAGTCAATGGAGGAGAAAATTAAAGGTCTGGTTGAGGAAGTTGATACCCTCAAAAAACGCGTTGAAGTACTCGAATCAGGTACTAGCAACTGAACTGGCCGCCTTGCTCGACAGCCTATTTGTATCCGTTTATTTACATGCGAAGTAAAAGTAACTTGGGAAACTTGACGGCCAACAATCATGAAGCGCAAGAAGGAGGCATGTTTTAAGAATGGGAAAATGGCGTTACCGGATGATGGTTTGATTTGGACGTCTGTGTTATGGTCCTGACTAAATTCAAGGAGCAATGGTCCAGACATTTATTTCGTTATGATTGCTTTATTTGTTGTACTATATACACTGTTACTGTTGCCCTTACTATACTGACATCGCTGAGGGCACGCTTGCAAAACATAACTGAAATGTTAACATTCCCTCATTTTATTTAAGCTTGGTTCCGCATATCTAAGCAATCTTTGATTTCGACTAAAGAATTTCTTTTAGTTTCCGGCCAGGTTTGACTTCATTGACAAAGAGATTCAGATCTGACAAGTGATCAATATTTGGCATACAAAGTCCGTCGGCGCTTTTGTAGGTACCTTGCTTGGCGGGTTTCACGTGTTAGCTTATGTACTGCCTGTCAACGTCATACTGCCCGTACCCAGCTCGCTTGGCGCCGATAACTTAACGCAGCTAAAGCGAGTCGACGGAGGGCGAAAAAATTGCAAGTTCTCCGTCGCAACTATCCCAAGCATTAAGGGTATATATTTGCGCAAAGTATTCCATCATTTGTCGTTGGATGGCTGTGCGACGAGCGACTGGCCACTACTAAGCTGCGTCGAGTTCTTCGCAAATCGCACTGCGCCTTGCGACGCTACCAGCCACCCACCCCTCCTCGCCGAGACCTAACATCTCGTTCGTTTACAGCATCACCCATCCCTCTGCTGCAGTCGCTGCTCGACATAGAAACTACCTGGAGAAGCATAATGGCCAGCGCATTAATGGGCTTGCCCCCAAGTGGTACGTTTTATTGATGCGGCGCGTGGTCGCTTGACGAACTACGGTGGACGCCTGTGCTCAACCTTTCGCAAGCTCCCTGGTTTGCGACGGCCTGCGCCTTCATAGCAAGCACGCGGAGCGTTGGATACATATGTGGATAATATACGCTGACCTTTATGATAAACTAGCAGCGAATGAGGGCTTCGAGAAGGTTCAAGCCGTTCCTAACCCAGAAAATAGCTACACAGCGGTAGGTTCGGGTGCTATCAGGCCTCACATAGTCTTTTCAAAGGAACCGCCTAATTCTCCTATTGCAGGACGAAAGGGATGCCGCACCGGGTGTCACCCACGAGAGCGCTGATAAATCCAACGGCGCGTCGAACGTTACCGATGCGCCAGCTACTAACGGGGATTCGAAATCGTATGCCGATGCCGCGAAGCCGACCGTCAACGGCGTTCAACCGACGAGAACAAAGTATCCAACTCTGAGGAGCGAAAAGTCCTTGAGCAATAGCGAGGCAAATGCCTGGAAGGCTGGTGGCATCCGTTTCGCACCGTTGCGGGTGCCTCTGCGCCGCCGCCTTCAAACGGCAGCAGTGCTCTTCCACTGCATGTCTATTGTCGTATTGATATCCCTGTTCTGGTTTACCTGCGCCAATCCCCTGATGTGGCCAGTCTTGATTCCGTACCTGCTGCATCTGACATTCTCCACTGCCGCGGTAGATGGCAAACTATCCTACCGCTCAGAGTACCTGCGCTCCTTGCCCCTTTGGAAGCTCTTCGCTGGTTACTTTCCTATTCGGCTGCACAAAACCTTTGATCTTGATCCCAAGAGGCGATATATCCTTGGTTATCACCCTCATGGGATTATTTCCCACGGCGCCTGGTGTTCTTTTGCAACAAATGCACTTGGGTTCAGGGAAAAGTTTCCAGGCATCACCAACAGCATTCTCACTCTTGACTCCAACTTTCGCATTCCATTCTACAGAGACTGGATTCTGGCCATGGGCGTCCGCTCCGTCTCCAAGGAATCTATTCGCAATATACTGAGCAAGGGTGGCCCCAAAAACGATGGCCAGGGTCGAGCGGTTACTATTGTTATTGGGGGCGCTCGAGAATCCCTGGAGGCGCAGCCCGGTACACTTCGCTTGATTCTCAAGGGACGCAAGGGATTCGTCAAGATGGCGCTTCGCAGCGGCGCTGACCTTGTTCCTGTGATGGGATTTGGTGAAAACGATATCTATGATCAACTCAGTCCAAAAACCCACCCTCTCGTGCACAAGATTCAGATGTTCACTCTCAAGGTTTTCAAATTTACTCTACCAGCTCTCCATGGACGCGGCCTCCTTAACTACGATGTCGGTCTCATGCCCTATCGTCGACCTGTCAATGTTGTCATCGGCAAGCCTATCAGAGTACACTCAGCTCCTGGCCATCAGCCCACCGCAGACGAAATCGATTACTATCATGAGCTCTACATTCAAGAGCTGGAAAACCTTTGGGAAACCTACAAAGATGACTTTGTGCCAGGACGCATCAGCGAAATGGAGATTGCGAGCTGAAAAAAAACCCCTAGCAAATCGCTTGTTTTGACAGATGGGCGTTCTTTGTCATGGAACTGGAGGCGGCGTGCAGCGAGTCCGAGGCCGCGGCACATTCGGGGGTGGCATTTTTAACGTGTATTTTCAAAAATTCAGAGCACTCGTTAGCTACAGCAGATTGTCAGAAATAGTCTTTTTTGTTTTATATTTTTTCCAGTGCCAGAGTGCGCGCTCCAAGACTTCGCTGACCACTGGCCAGTAAAGTGGCGTCACATGACACCGCGTAAGAATCGTTCAGGTGCAATACGCGGGTCGCGGAAAGGACCACTTCACACTACGCCACGACATCTAAGGACCAGCAGATCCAGAATCGCAGCTTCAGCCTTGGCCATTATTCTTTATCGGCTCAACGCCGTGTCCTCACATAAAATGGCCCGATCTTCGCCCAGAAAAAAGTCGGCTGTGAACTATAAGGAAGAACACGACGAGCCAGCCAAGAAGCCTTCCGCTGCCAGCAAAGCTTTGGCGTCGCTCACATCAGCCGCCGCTAAAATTAGAGCGAAGCCCGCAACGAAACGTAAGGCCGACGACGACGAAGCCGCAGAGGCAAAGCCTGCAGTAACAGGTGGACAGCCCAAGAAGCGCAAAACCGGCAAGACGAAAGAGGAAGACGCGATGCCATTGTCAGATCGCACAGCGGTCTCGTCGCTCAAAAAGGCTATGTATATAGGCGCCCATGTGAGCGCAGCTGGTGGTAGGTTCCATGCCGTGTATTAGTATCAAGGACGGTGCAAATTGACTCTTTCCTAGGTGTAAATAATTCCGTCACCAATGCGGTGCACATCGGCGCCAACGCCTTCGCCCTCTTTCTCAAGTCACAGCGCAAATGGGACAACCCCCCCCATCACCTCCGAGGCTAAGGATCTTTTCATGAGCGGCTGCTCCCACCACGGTTACAAGGCCGCAGAACACGCGCTTCCTCATGGCTCGTATCTAGTCAACCTCGCTCAATCGGATCCTGCAAAAGCGACGCAGGCGTACAACGCCTTTGTCGATGATTTAACTCGTTGCGAACAACTTGGCATCAAGCTGTACAACTTTCACCCTGGCTCAACGCTCGGCGATAGCCGTGACGCTGCTATTGGGCGTATCGCTGCTCAACTCAATAAATCTCACAAGGCTACCAGTAGTGTCATTACGGTGCTTGAAAACATGGCCGGCGCCGGAAATGTTATCGGTTCGACCTGGGAGGACCTCCGTGACATCATTGCCCTGGTAGACGACAAAAGCCGTGTCGGTGTGTGCATCGACACATGCCACGCTTTCGCCGCTGGCCATGATATGCGCACTCCAGAGGCGTTTGCCAAGACTTTGGGCGAATTCAGAAAGATTGTTGGCATCAAGTATCTAAAGGCATTCCATCGTAAGTATTTCGACACCTGCGCTTACATCACTTTTCTAACAAACCCCAGTGAATGACAGCAAGGCTCCCTTCGCTTCTAATCGAGACTTGCACGCCAACATTGGCACTGGGTTCCTGGGCCTACGCGCGTTTCACAGCGTCATGAACGAGGACAGCTTCTGCGGTATGCCTATGGTTCTTGAGACACCCATCGATAAGAAAGATAACAAGGGTAAGAGCATTGAGGATAAGCAGGTTTGGGCCGATGAGATCAAGCTGCTCGAAAGCCTCATCGGCATGGACGCGGATAGCGAGGAGTTTGCTGCGCTGGAGAAGAAACTTCAGGCGCAAGGCGCGGCGGAGAGGCAGCGCATCCAGGACCAGGTCGATAAGAAAGGCGCGAAGGGTGGTGCCAAGAAGGCGGCGGGCGCAAAGAAGAAGACGAAGAATGCAGACACAGATGACGAGAACGACCAGGCATGAGACCAGCAGAGCTACGGAATATGGTCGCCCATTAAAAGTGTAAAGAAGCATGTACGAGTCCAAGTAAAGGGAAAGCGGGTGTGAAGATACAATATGAGTTGAATATTCAAATGCAAGTAACCAAAATCACCTCCATCTACACCATGTGCAATCTCCTTCCATTAACAGTACAAGGATGAAATAATGTGGTATCATGAATGAAAATGCCCCAACCGGTTTGCTTGACTCCGTAAACAGCTAAACATAAACAAAAAATAATCCTGTCACATCCAACGTCCATGCTTGCGCCAACTTTCCTGGGGCCTATTTTCTCATCTTGGCGTAGTTCTCCAGCTTGACGATCAAGCCCTTGAGTCCGACACCACGGTCACTGTTCGCCTCCAGCCAGACCTCCATACGCTCCCGCACTCTCTTCATCGACTTCAGTACAGGCATGATGCCGCCCTCTTCGCTGTCGACAAATGACGAAGGGTTGAGGAGCACCTCGAAGCAGTCGGCCCAAATTTCCGTCTGCCAGTAGCGCTTGAGGCCTTCACGAATCTTGTACTTGCGGCCCTTGCCGATACCGCCACTGTCGCAGCGCACAGTTTCAATGTACTTTCCAAAGAGCAAACAATGAATTGTGCTTGCGAGGCCGTAGTAGTCAATCTGCCACGTCCAAGGACGCGCCTCGCGCATCTCAGAGCAATCCTGCTCCGTCGTCTTCCAGTCAGCAAAGAACTCCACCTGTGGCACGAAGGCACGCATATCGATGCCTCGACCAAAGTCAATCAGCGAGATACCACGGGCACCCCAGCCTCCGCTTCCATCAGCTCGCCACTTGTTGGCAAGGAGGGAAGTGCTGGAGAGCTCGTCCAGGCGGAGCAGGCAGTTGTCGGCTTTGAGATCACCGTGGCAAAGCTGCTTGGCGTGGAGACCCCCAACAGTGCGCATAAGCTCGATGGTAAAGAACATGGCCAGCATTTCATCCATTACACCCGAAGCTTCGGAGCGGAAGTGATTTACCACGTCAAGCAGTGTACCATTGGGGTGGTAGGGGAGGAACAGGAATGCTTCATCCCTATACAGGTGCAGCTCGTGGGCATATGAAAGAGAGGCCGCAACGCGATGCTGAGGTCCCAGTCGGTTGTGCGAAAGACGCATCATGTAAAACTCCCAGGGGCTTGGGGGCTGCTCCATCTTCAGAGCTTCCAGACCAGCGCGCTTGCTTACAGCGAAAGCACCCTTGCCCATGACAGCCACTGCGTTTTCATCGCCTGGAAGTTCCTCGGGGTTCGAGTTGCTGACGAGGTAGACAGGTGCAAACGCGCCTGCTCCGAGCTCTCTCTTGAGCGTGTATGACGCATCAACATTGGCAAAATCAAGTACAACCTGTGGCGGAAGGGAAGCACCTCGCTCACTGCTAGACTTGCCAGGCTTGCTGCTGAGCGCCTTGATAAACTTGCGAATGGCGCCGCTTCGCTCGGATTGATCTTGACGCTGATCGTAAAATCCGGCGTAGGAGCTCAGAGGAGGCTGGATGTTAGCCAAGATTTCCCTGCGAACATTCTCATCCATTGGGTTGCACATGACGTCCTTGATGATAGGACCTTTCCTGGGCAGAGCCTTGACTGGCTTTGCCGACAGAGGTGCCGGCTTATGCTTGAGTGCCGTAGGAATTTTCGGGGCTGGGAATTCATCTTCTGCAATATCTCGTAGGGGGCTACTAAGCGGCTCTAGATCGGTGTGAAAGCGGCCTGCCGCTTGATGATCTTCTCGCCTGCATGGAGTCTTAAAGTGATCAACCCGATTTTCATAGTCTTCGTCCAGATCCAGAGAAACCTCTGTCCGCTCTGTAATTGGTGTCATGAATGGCAGCCTGTTGTTGGCCACCTCGGCCGCATCTCTATACGGGCGAGTAGGCGGGTCATAATCCTCGGGGGGGGATCGGGACAAAGACTGTCCTCGCGCGCGGGGGCGAACTTTGATCAGGTATATACTGCTCGTCAGGCTCATCCGACATTACCTCATCCCGTATCGGATCCTGATGTTGCGGTGTAATATCTTGATTTTGAGTGCTCGTAGCGTCAGACGTGTAGTTGTTTTCGCCATTGGCATCTGGGATGTGCTTGCGAGTTTCGAAATCTGACCATTCGCTTAGACTTTTAGCATCGGTCATCTCTTCGTCTCCGTTCTCGCTTGGCTCGGCATTGCGCGTCGCCACAGTACTTTCCGCATCAGTAGTGTAATCACCGTCTGATTCGTACTCGTACTCATCGGCACTCTCGTTGAGATTCTCTGCGACCGGTTTTATAGGGGCATTGAAAATATCATATATATCATCTGTAGCTGCTCGTGTATGTAACGTCATTGTCGGTTCGGATGTGTTTCGCTTCTTCATCTTCGGTCTAGAAGGCGAATCCAGTTTGGCTTTGACTTCATGGTTGTTAATAGGCGCTCATTCGCTGCTGGGGGCCGAGTATGACTCACTGATTTGTGTCTCGTTTAGTTCCATGTGCTTCTTCTTCTTATTGGGCTTTGGCAGAGAGGTGTGCTGCATCATTGCGCCGTTCTCATCATACATGACGGCATCTCGGTGTATGGCCAGCTTGCTAATCTCTTCGATCTCGTCCAACTGCATTGGAACATCTTCCTGATGTAGCTCCACGACTTCGTTTTCCCATGCGCAGTCGAGCCACCCACGGTTCGCGGCAATGATTTCTTCAAAGCTGATCTCCGTGCCGGGCTCATCCGGAGTAGGATAGACTGCCGCAAGATCGACGAAAATATATTCCTTCTTACCCGTCTGAGGGTGCACCGTCACTTGATGTTTTGATGGGACAACAACTATATTTTGTATTTGAGCAAGAGACTGCATTCATAAAGTACACAATAAATCAAACATTAGTCCTAATTGGCCATCAATGGGAGGAAGATATATGGGGTTTGTAGTGGAAGTAAAGGCTTACCGTATCTCTAAATACTGCCATCTTTGCTGCGGCGGCAGGCTTCTTGCCACCAGCCTTCAGAGTCTCGCCGACCCAGGGTCGCGCCTCCATCGTGTTCTCTTTCTTGCGGTCTCCGAGAGATCCGATAGTTTCCCAGCCCTTGGATCCCTCGCCACGCGATGATAATGCAGATGGCTTGGCATCTGCATCAGAGAAGATGGCCAGCTTGGATTTCGCTGGCTTTGAGGAGCCACTCGCGCTGCTAGTCGGTCGCGGAGCCTGCGGGTCTGCGCGGGCGGCGGCGGCGAAAGGGTCAACCTTGGCAGCCAGTGCTGGGCGAATGCTGGGCAAAGCTGGCGAGGAGGGAGCATCGGCTGCCTCCGGGGCTTGCGATTGCCTCTCCTCGAACTCTTTGAACTTGCGAAGCAGTCTTTGCACTGGACGAGCTTCACGCTCGATCCCGAGCTTGTACACCTCCTCAGCTTGGGCCCATCGGCCTGCCCCTTCGAGCCAAGCCGCATATTCTTCATAGTATAGGGCGAGACTTTCGCCAATACCGTGACGAGACAGGTACATGTAAGTCTCGCGCGGCGCATCGGCGAAGAACTGGATATAATGCAACCAAAGTTTCAGGTAGCGTGGATCATTCTTATACTGTGATGAGCCGATAAAGGCTTTTGTCGCGCGCTCAAGCAGTATGTGAAGCTGTGATTGAGGTGTTGCCTGCGCTGAGGGGTAGGCGTCCAGCGTCCAGCGCACATATCTGTCGTAAACATCGAGGGGGTCGTCCGACTCGGAAATGTTTTGTACCTCGGCCTCATACTCTGCACGAATGCAGTCATTGACGTTCTTGGTGTCGGTAGGAGTTGGCGTTGAGAGACCTTGCAGAGGTGTAGGCGAGTATAGTGCGTGCAGCTTCTTTGCTGAACGGCCACCAGGAAGCGACTGGATGTTCTCCTTCTGGCCCTCAATCACGTCGAAGTTGATCAGCTCTTCTGGGGGTGCCATGATAACTCGCGCGTGAATTCGCAGCGGCTTCGGCGAAAAGTTTGCTGTCGGGTTAGTGTTGTCGTTAATGGAGCATTTCAGAATGGAGATAAATCGACACCAAACACATTTAGCTACCTCGGAATGTTTTCATAGCCATGTTGTTGTGCCTGTTGCTGTGGTGACGCTAGTGGATCACTACAGTCCCTCCGCGCAGCCCAACCCCTGTAACAGAGCGACCTAATGGTAGTGGTTTTGTGTCATGCGAGAAATACATTGAGGAATTTTTTTTTTATTTTGTCCTACTATGGAACCAACGTGTCAGCCGTTACTTAATCACTTTTGTTTTATATCTCCATGTCCCATTATGTCACGTCTAAAAAGCATTTCCTGACCGCAAATTTACTGGTTAACGGCAGTGCGGAAGTTGGCACCAGCGTAGACAGCCAGGTCGCCGAGCTCCTCCTCAATGCGGAGGATCTGGTTAAGCTTGGCCAGGCGCTCAGAACGGCAAGGAGCACCAGTCTTGATCTCACCAGCACGGATGCCAACGACAATATCAGCAATGGTGACGTCCTCAGTCTCGCCAGAGCGGTGAGAGACCATGACACCCCAGCCGTCGGCGTAGGAGTCCTTGGCGGCCTGAATAGACTCGGTCAGGGTACCAATCTGGTTGACCTTGAGGAGAAGAGCGTTGCAGGCCTTGAGCTCGACAGCCTTCTTGATACGGAGAGGGTTGGTGACAGTCAGGTCGTCACCAACAATCTGGATGTCCTGGGTCTTGTAGAAGTAGCTCCAAGCCTCCCAGTCATCCTCGGCGAAGGGATCCTCGATGGAGACAATGGGGTACTTCTTGCAAAGGTCGCCGTAGAGAGCGGCAAGCTGCTCATAGGTGAGCCACTTAGTGGGGTCGCTTTCGGGGTTCTTGAAGTCAAGATCGTACTTCTTCTCCTCAGTCTTGTAGAATTCGCTGGAGGCAACATCCATAGCAATCTTGATCTTGCCAGTGTAGCCAGCCTGCTCGATAGACTCCATGATGAGGTCGAGGGCCTCATCAGCAGTCTGAATATCAGGGGCGACACCACCCTCATCGCCAACGTTGCCAGCAGATTGGCCGTACTTCTTCTTGGCAAGAGCCTTGAGCTTCTGGTAGACCTCGGCACCCTGGCGCATGGCCTCGGTGAAGCTAGGAGCCTCACTAACTTTCTGTCAGCTAATAATTCGAGTGCTGAGTATTTCTGAACCACTTACGAGGGGACAATCATGAATTCCTGGAATGCAAGACGACCACCGGCGTGGGAACTGCGATGTGTTAGCGAGACTGCAGGCATCGGGGGCTTTTCGCAACTTACCCGCCGTTCAAGACGTTCATGAAAGGAACGGGGAGCACGTAGGGCTTCTTAGTGCCAGCAAGGTCGGAGATGTGAGCGTACAGAGGAACGCCCTGTAGGTGTGTTAGTCTGCGTGGTTCTGTTACACAACCGTTCAGCACCTAGATCCTGACCTTCTCGGCGGCGCCGGCCTTGGCAACGGCCAGGGAGACACCGAGGATGGCGTTGGCACCGAGTTTGCCCTTGTTAGGGGTGCCATCGAGAGAGTTGAGGAACTCGTCAACCTTGGACTGATCTTTGACATCAAGGTTCTCCTTGATCAGAGCAGGGCCAATGACAGTGTTGACGTTGGCGACGGCCTGGGTAACACCCTTGCCAGCCCACTTGGCTTTGTCGCCATCGCGGAGCTCAACAGCCTCGTGCTGGCCTGTGACAATTGGTTACAACATTGATTCGGCTAGAGGAGGGGGGTGGTCGGGACGAACCGGTAGAGGCACCGGAGGGGACGATGGCCCGGTGCAAGCCGGTCTCAGTGACGAGATCGACTTCGACAGTGGGGTTACCACGAGAGTCGTAGACGGAGCGAGCGTGAACCTTGGTGATGGCCATCTTGAATGTCCTTCAGTGTCTTTGTTTTGTTCTGGGAGCATTCGTCAGTCGACTGTCTGGAGTTAAGCTTCAACGGAAGATCCTCGTGATTGGGTGGAAACTAGGAGCCCATGGACAATAATGCACACATTGTAGAGATGAAGTCTGTGCGAGAAGGGGTTCGAGTAAACACGGCTGGCTGTTTCGAAATTCTCAAGCCTATTGAGCTTCGTGAAATAGGTACCCGAGAATATGCCTCAACAGCAGCAGAGTCTTGCAGAGCTCAGGACAAGTCCTATGGCGGGGCAGCCAACGACTGCAGAGCTGCATGGTGGGATGATGGGGGAGCGTCGAAGGGCATTGAAGCGGGAAAGAAACTAACCGTGGGAGGAGATTGATAGGGAACAGTCCTACAAATCTCTGGTATAGGGGATGGTGAGAGAGAAGATGATGTTGGGAGGAGGAAAAGGTTTCAACAATGGCAAGGAAGCTGTTTATCTGCCAGCCATGGGCCAGGTCATGGAGGGGCGAGGGAGGGGCAACGCAGCTGTAGGTAGTTGAGCGAGCGGCCAGCGCAAGTGGGAGGTGGTGGGGACGTAGCACTGGCAGCACTGGTTGGCAGCAACCATGGCCAGCTAGCAGCAAGGCGAAGCCGGTGGATGATGAGCGAATACGGCAAGGTCCCAGCAGAGAAGCGGGGCTGCCTCACAGCGGCGTTCGATAAGGGTTGGGCAGAGTGCAGAGCTTTTGCTGCCAACTCACGCTAGTGCGCTGGTGCTGCACGTTCTCAGACAAGCCTAACAAGTCTGGCACACTGCAGCGAACCTTAGCTGCTTCGCTGCTTGCGCCAGCCAACCAGGCTATCCTGGCGCAGGAGTCTCATGAAGTCGCGTCCCCTCTAGGCCTCTTTCTAGGTAGGTAGTAGTTATAGTCCACTCCCTTGAAAGCCCTCAGAGATGGACGGTTTGATAAAAAGGCCGCTATTTGCGTAGCTTTTGATTAACTCCCACATTTCAGTTGTAAGCTTTTCCAATCACGGTCAGGATGGCTCACCTCATGCTCAAACCCATGGCCCTGACACGGTCATTCACCGCAGAAAATCGCTCGCGGCATCGGCCCTTTTGAGCTGAAAGGCGCGTCTTCTCCATCTTTGATACCATGATTATCCCGTTGGTATGAATGCCACTGCATATTTGTCACACGTAACATTCGCGGAATCAACATTGTCACTTGAATCCCTGGTTTGCTTTTACTCAGTCGTGGCCGGTGTCGCTCCCGGCCCGACAACCGGCCAAGTAAGACAGTCATTTATTACAAACTCTCGTAATATCTTCCATCTTTGTATTCATGTCATCAATCTATCAATGTGCCCGTCAGGTTTTTCCTCCAGAATAAATGCCACACTCCAAAACGCCGTTCGTATCGCTGTTTGCAAAAAGATTTCCCATGCTGTATTTTTTTAGAATCGCTCCTTCATGCGTGCGGCCACGGTGCGCAGGTTGCCATACACCTTTCCAGGAGGCTTTCCAAGAATAAGGCTGACAATAGATTCGCGGGCCATATGAATATTCTTAAAGCCGCCAAGGATGTGGATTTTGGAGTCGGCCAGGACAACTCGTGTCCGGCTGGCATTTTCAATAGCAAACTTGGTCTTGCCATCCTTGCCAGCAATTCGGCCGATGGCGCGTGCCTGACTGTCTCCATGCATCGTTCTTACATCCTTGATTTCAAAAGTCTCGATGTAGAGGTCATCCAGGCGTAGCAGCGCAATAGCATCGTCGACGTCGAATCCCAGCGTGAAAGCCTTGACAAAGTCCTCTCCCTTCTGCAGAGCACCAGAATCGGTCGTATGTTTTGAAGTCCGGAGTTCGACCGTCTTGCGCTTGACATTCATTCGGCACTGGAGCTTGAGATGCTCGACCAGAGGAGGGTAAATAGTGGTCCAGTTGTGCTTCAGCGGTGTCATTCGGTGCGGTGGGATCGGGACCTTGCGGGTTTCGACTCGTGTGACAGGGTCCTAATGAAGTTAGCTGAGCCTTCTTAACAGCAAGCTCATTCAAAAGCATAAAACGCACAATATCCTTGGCCGGGGCAAATCGGGGTCGGCCCTCTTCGTCAATAGCCATCGCCTCCTCGCCCTCGGGGTCTTGAGGAGCCATGAACTCTCCCTCGCCAGATACGGCTTCGGATGCATCGAGAATAAATTCGTCGCCATCACCTAAGCGACCTGTTAGCATTCTCACCGAACACCCATTGCAAATTTCTACAAACCTTGCTCAACCATGGTGGTTTCGATAGCAAGCGGGGCTTCTTCGGCCTGCTTTAAGGCGGTTGGCGCGGGCATGATGAAGTATTCTCGGTGTATAATGCGTCGAACGAAATAGAAAATGTTTCTTCTTGCTCTGGCGGTGATCAGCCTTTTAACAGTTCCCGGAAACTCGTATCCTTCCTGGCTCGAATTTTGTAGTGGGCGAAAGAGGTCCTCACAAGATCGCTGATAATCTTTTCCACACACGCTTGCCAAAAAATTTCTAGTGGGCTCGTCCGACTTATCGATTGGACAAGCCAAAATTCCCGGTTGGGGCTAGCGCTATCGCCTTCTTAAGCAGTGGGGAGTTTGCACGGCTGCTAGGGAGACATGTACCGATTTTTTTGGTAAAGCGGCGTCGATACTATAGCGCGTCATGGAATGGGTGACTTGCGACTTGTTACTGGTCCAGCTAGCCTCTCGGAAGCTACCATCTGGATCAGGTTTTTGGAATCAGCATCGTCGCCTTCTTTCCTGCACGGTGCTTTCGCTTCTTGACGGCGAGCGCCATGATCTTGGAGGATGTCTAAACTTTTACCGTCGTGGCTCGTTGGCGGTCGCTTCGGTGCGGTTGGGTTATCATTTGCCCCTGCCTCAGGTCTACAACAGGCTTTTCGTCCGTCCAGGCGCTTTGGCAAAAATGAAGCCCTATTGCTCTCATCGCCCGCCCGCGCAGCTTCGGATCTCACTATCAGACGAACTAGAGCTCAAATACACAGCGGCCACATACCTTCTGTCTCCCTATCTGGCTCTAGCCCCATATCGACGAGCTTGAGGGCGTCTGCCTACGTCAGCCGGTACGCCCATGCAGTATGGCTGTCGACGCGATTATACAGCAGCAATATTCCCGAAAAAAAGGAAACTCGAGCCAAAAGAGCGACCGATACGAATACAAGTACTCCAGACCCGAAACGAGATGGCGAGGCACAATCTGGCGGCTCAAATATAGAGGATTCGCCGAGGATAGAGAGTCAGGCCGAGTCGTTAGCGGCCTCTGTATCCAAATATTTGCATTTGCCAAAGATGCCCCATCGGCCAACAAAGGAGGAGCTACTTGCTGCAGCCAACGGCTTTTGGGAGCGCTTGAGGGTGCGCTTCAAGTGGATGTCCATCAGGAGTATGCGACCATGGAACGCGGACGAATGGGGGGCATTTGTTTCCTGGTTTTTATTTGGCCATCTCGTTTGGATCTTAGTCGGCACGACCACGTTCTTTTCGCTCCTTATCCTCTCTATCAACACTGTGTTTGCCCAAGGTGAGCCATTCCAGCCCATCAACGTCTGCTATTATTACGCGCTGACAATTATTAGAAACTCTTGCGAAATGGATCGGCGACTACTTGACTCAGTCAGCGGGAGTCAACGTTGTATTTGAATCTGCTATTGTCCCCAAGTGGGGAGATGGTGTGATTGCGTTCCGCAATGTCTTCGTCTCTCGCCGTCCAGGACAAGTCAAATCATCTGTCAGCAAAGGCTCATACGACGAAGCTGCCGCTGCAGCTGCAGGTCGCCAAGCCCAGCTTGCCAACTCTGAAGATGCAGAAGACGATGGCAACTATACCCAGTTTGACGTGACTATTGCAAATGTCAACGTGACCTTGTCTTTCCTCAATTGGTGGAATGGCAAGGGTTTACTGAAAGATGTGGAAGTCAGCGGAGTGCGGGGAGTTGTCGATCGCACGTCTGTGAGATGGCCCATTGTTCCTTTGGATCCTTATTCATACAGACATGAGCACCAGCCAGGCGATTTTGAGATTGAGTCATTCAAGCTCGAAGATTTATTGGTCACGATACACCAGCCAAATGGTTTTCGACCATTCTCGGTGAGCATCTACTCCTGCGAGCTGCCACAGCTGCGAAAACAGTGGCTATTTTATGACTTCCTGGCTGCCACACACGTTTCCGGTTCATTTGACGGGTCGCTCTTCACAATTCACCCTCGCCAGGTTCATGGCATCCCATCCAATCACTACCAGGGAGGTCCAATGGATGCTGGAGAATCCAAGGCCTGGAAGAAGTCGAGTCGCCTCAGAATCGACGGTTTGAAGATTGATCATCTAAATCGCGGTGTGGATGGTCCATTTGGATGGATCTATGAGGGTGACGTGGATATCGTTGCGGATGTCATGTTTCCCGCCGATAACGACGAGAGCATCACCAAAGTTATGGCAGATTTCTACGACCACCTGGAAGAGGTCGTCGTGGCCAACAGAAACCGATTTTTGCGTAACACAATTGAGGAGGAAGATCCTCAGCCGCTGATGGTTCAATCAGGTCACATCTCAGAAGCGGCGACGGCGCCGCCGCTAGATGACAAGGAGGAGCCCAAGACTGTCTCGACCCCGGGCGATGAAGATCGACGCTTTTTTATCATGGATCTCCGTATCCACCTGAACGATGTGAAGGCCGCGATGCCGTTATTTACAAAGGATATGTCTTACGTCAACCAGGCGCTCGTTCGTCCCATCGTGGCGTACATCAACGCCAAGCGGACATATATTCCCATTTCATGCCGCATTGTTAAGCGTGTCAGCGACTTTGATGGCTCCTGGACCCTCTTTGACTGCGGCCTGATGGACGACGCATCTGCTGAAACGTATGAAGCATTTGCGCAGGATATCGAAGACCGACACTCACGCGTACGTCGCTTCAAAAAAGTTGGCTTCTGGACTTTGTCGCTTGCTGTTCATGCCCTGTTTATGGGCATGGCGGGCAACGTCGTCTAGCCTGACCACGTCAGTGTTGAGCATACGGCGCATGAAATGTAAAACGAAGCAGCATCTCTGCCTTTCGAAGCGGTTGGGTGATTGAGCGTCACTTGCTTATTTCTTTTTCTTTTTTTTCTTACCTCTGTTCTATGCTTTGCCGAAGAACATATACTTCGTTGGGCGCTGGCGTTTGGGAGCTAATATTATGTTCGGATCTTGGTAGGCTTTGGGTTCATAAATGAGTTTTGGGGGATTATTTAATACATAGAAGGGTGAGGGGGGACTGAAGGGAGAGAAAAGGGTATCATGTACATTATACTATCCCATGAATGACTACGGAGCGGTCATGTTTTTCATGACATCGCGAATAAAGCGCGAATAAGAGAATAGCATTTGACCCACAATCAGGCGTAATATTTGAAGTATATATGGAACAACAATAATAGTATTGGACGACGATGAGTCAATAGATATAAGTCTACTTTCTAAGGACGAAGTGAAATGCAATCTAGAAAAGTGTCTAGTAGATGCTAAGAATGCGATGCGGAAAAGTGTCAAAATCTAGAGTTCCACAGAAGCAAACCCAGACGGCAGCGGGAAAACAACCAATTCCATTTCAAAGATAACAAAAAAAAAGCCGCACTATTTCCCTGCCCGTAATCTTCAGCCAGGTCGCAGTGCCTTGTCCCGTCTCCCCCGTCCACCGTGCTGCGCCAACCCTCGAATGGTGAGGACAGGAGGCTCTCACCAGAATAATTGAGACAAAAGAGGGGAGGAGAGCGATTCGACAGTAACCCAGTCGAGCAGGCCCCGTCAGCACGCGCTATCCTTCTCCCTCCCCTTCTTCTTTTACCACAGTGTGACTCTCTTTCTTGGCGCGGCATTTATGACTGTGGCCGCCATATGCATTCCGAGGAAACTGGTAGCGCTGAGGATTTGTCGGAGCGGGTACCAGTCGGTCTGCAGAAACGAAGTGATTCGTGAATTCGTTCTTCACATAAAGTCGTCACTACAAACACCTCGTTAGTATTTGTTCTCTTATGGTTGGTGCATGTGGGGTTCACTCACTCGCCAAAGGCATCCTCATCGTAAGTCTCCATGTCATTAGTGTTGGCACGGGTGGTGACAAGCGAAGTCTTGGTCTTGGCAGCCTTGGTCTTCTTGCCGCCCTTGTCGGCAGCCTTCTCCTCCTTCTGCTTCTCGTTACCAGCACGAGTAAGAGAGCTAGCAATCTTCTTGATCTGCTCGCTGGGCAGCTCCTTGGCGAGCTCTTTGGCAAACTCTTCGAGGAACAGGCCATAGTGACCTTTCTTAGCGTTGGCAGCGATCACTGGGACAAGAACCTGACGCATCTGCTCAAACTGTTTCTTAGTCTGCGGGTTGAAGATGGGAAGCTTGGCCAGGTTGACAGTGTTGCCAGGATCCTTGGAGTCGATCACGACGTTGGAGCCAGGAATAGTCTTGGCACGGTCGTTGCTGATGCCGATGCCATCGAAGAGGTCCTCGGCGTGTGCAAGATCAGACTCCTTCTCGGTGCGGCGGAGACGCGCTCGGCGCTCGGCCTCATCTTCCTCCTCCTCGGAAGAGGATTCCTCATCGCGAATCCGCTGACGCTCCTTTTGGTGATCAGCAATGCGCTGAAGCTTGGACTTCTTGTTGGCGGCGTCCTCGGCAGCCTTTTTCTCCTTGGCCTCAGCAGCCTTCTTAGCCTTTTCGCGTTCTACTTCGGAATCTTCGGCGGCATCCCACGAGTCGAGGACCTAAATCAATTATGTCAGCAACCTTTTTTTGTTGCTGTAATATGTAGTTTCATTCGTGTAGGCTGAGGGTCTTACGTCGTCGTCGTCCTCTTCATCGTCAAACTGTCGTCGGCGGGGCGCAGCAGCCACAGGTGAGGTAGGAGGGGTATCGGACTCGCTGTCCTCATCGTCTGGAGATACAAGAGAATAGCGGTCAGCGAGCTGCACATATCGCAGATGCCAATATGCAAATCGAGCGTTGCTATGTATTTCATGCTCCACAAGTATGCGCCGAGGCAAGATGCAGGTTCGCGCAAAAAAAAAATTGCGATAGCCTTTACCCCTCGCTTTGTGCGCAAAACTCGTGTGCGCGGGGAAAAAAGACCACTTCGACTGCTTCAAAGAGATAGCAACTTACCCCACTGCTTTGCTGGAGGCATTTTGATGGATTTTTGAAGCTTTTATGTGTTATTATCGTGTCGTATCGAGAATGCGTGGAAGTTTGCGGGCTGGAGGGGAGCGATGACGAAGTTGATAAGGTTAGTAGGCGGGAGGGAGATCGGGTTTAATTTTGAGTCGCCCTGTGATTTTTTTTTTTTCTGCCTTGGTCTTACGCGCAGGAAAAAATCCGTCATAGTGGGCAGAGCATGGACAAAGGGGGGGCAGGAGTCATCAGCGTATTACCTAGTACCTAGGTAGGCTCGGCCTGGACCTGGACGGGAACGCCGCGGGTTAGCGTGGCCTCAAGGGCAGCGTGCAATAAGACCAGCTTGGGTCCGTTCAGGCAAATGTATTGCTTTTTGGTGGGGAGAAGCAGGCTTTGGGCTGCGACTATGACGAGCAGCAGTCCATTGTGAGTCGCGAGGGTGCGTCCTTTGCTGGCTTTTGGTTATCTGACATCCTGGTCAAGCAGGGAGGGGCACAGTCACAGGCGTCACTGGTAAGTCGAGGGGTCAAAATTACCCCTCCACTGAGTCACACACTAACATGTAAATGGCTAAGCGGACAAAACTACCGCCAACCCCTAGGTAGGTAGTTTGCTAGGGCCGACAACACGACACGCGACGCGGTTTTCCACCCACCCTAGAGCAGCTGCATCGCCGAAACCCTTTGATTCGGATGGCAAAGGGTATATGAAAATCAAGCCTGTAGTAAAAATATTATAAAGCTAGAGCCAGAATTCTAGTCTTATTTTTACAATCTTGCATGTCATTCACCCGGTGGCGAGTGCTAGCTTTAAAAATGCCCTAGTATGGAGGAAAGTTGGGATTAATCTGCGGTAGAGCTGGAGTAGCATGATAACAGTACAACGTCATTCATAATAAAACAATAAATAACTTGATAAATACCTATAGCATATAGCTGCTATAACTTTTCCTAGATATTTTAACTATATGTAACGCGGGAAATAGACAAAATATTGACGATTATGACGTGTACTCTCTCGACTGTCTTTTTGGCGGGGCGATTTATGACCGAACCCCCCTTCCCCGAGAGATCTGGGAAAATCCGAAGACAAGAGACGGTTATAGAATGAAGACAGAAATACCACATCATCCATCCACGCTATTTGCTGTACTATGCGCAGAGATGTGCGGCTTGCTTACACTCCTCGTCATGGCACTGATAACGCAACTTTACTAAAAGCTAAACAGATGTTGGCTCTGCGACTTCTTCTTCAGCCTCTGATTATCCCTCTGTTTACCCTCATAAAAAAGGAGTGATCATGTGAACTAAGCCAAACAAGTAATATCGGGGGATTTCGACCAGAAACCGTAGCTTACAAGGCCCGCACTGGTGGATGGGCATCGCCGACGGCAAGGTCATTCGCTCTCCGCTGTACGGCATGTGCAGACTGATAGATAATTCCGGTGCCAAATTCTATAATATAGTGTCGCAGAACTACGAGGCGTTTTTAGACGCAGTAGAAAGACTCACCATATACCTGAATCGACTACCAGACCTATCACGCAGGGCCCCCCATTGCGCATAATCTAGAATTTAAGCAAGGCGAAGCGGTACGATTGCGTCAACATGTCAACATATCTATTTCATAATAGGCCCCTTCCATCACTGGCGAAGACCTTGTATATTCCATAACAAATACCAACCACCTGGCTGATCTCACTTGGTTCACTTCCTGGATGTGTGGTATGTGATCATGTAGCTTCATTCTATATTACTCGTTGCTCATAGTTCATTTAAATTGCTTATAACTATTCAATTTTATATTCATGGACAAAGAAGTGATTAAATTACAAGTAGGCTAATTAACTGGGTCGACTTGTAGGGGGCACAGACACACGCTTGGGCGTAAATGAAATTGCAGGAAGTCATGAAATTTTCTGAGGTACGGTCGGTTGCCTGCCAGCCACGGGTATACAGAGCTTTATAGCCACATTCGCACATGCAGCTCAAAGTGAGCACATGATCCAACTGAATCACACTTGTTGACTCAGATGGGCATGAATTAGTGCGGCCTGCTCACATTGAGTGCTAAGCCAGCATCTTCACGCATATGACGGAACCTAGCTCTGGCATGATCAATATCCGCAGCTTCAGCTGGGGGTACGCTGTTCAGAGCGAGTTCCTCCAGCATCTCGGCTCCTAACAGAAGCCATATTATTCACTATTCTGCATTTAGATGTCGTTGACTTTTGTACTCGACGTTATGGTCTTTATTTCTACGGCTACTCTGACCCTTCCTAATATTATATCGGACGGTGCTATCGGCCTACCACTGTTCAATTTCATCTCTTTCAGCGCCACAGCGTCACAGTTGCTCACATTTTGGGTACGCACCGAGACGAGTTCGTGTGGTTTGTCGTGTATCGAGTAATTTTGCGTGGAGGCCCTCGCCGAGTGAGATCGTGAGGGTCTGCCTCACCTGGAAGAAAGCTGGCCAACAGGCAGTATCGATTTCAACTAAGTTAACGCCAATTACAGCGGCCTAGCGAAGAGGTCCGCTAGTATCTCAGCAACGCGAGACTGCTTGTCCAGCAGCGGCTAAAAGGTCAGCATCATTGGAGGCATATGAAGTGGAAAGATATCGATGACGCTGGACCTGCGCTTGATCGAGTTCTCTGGCGGCATCAGCATGGATAATGAAGAGATCAAAACAGTGTTCGAGCATCTCCTGTGCTCTCATATCACGGCTTTGAGTCAAGATGGCATCGGGCTGAGGGGTACGGTGCGCTTCAACATGTTCCCATTTGACGCACTGATTCCAGCGGATGACCACATGATTGCTGCACTCGAAGATGTTGGGCTACGGAGACATATCGAAAGACATGACAGGCTGGGTTCTGGTACTATAAAGGCTCGACAGTCACATTGTTACCAGTAGCTGCTCTTCATTGCTCGTGTCATACCGCGTCGGGAGATTATGAACACCGAGATTGTGGTAATAGACGAAGACAGTAGTTCTCTGAATGTAGAGATGAATGAGCAATCTAAGGAATCATGCACAAATCTTTCGCTGGCCGCAAGTTTTTTTACATCTCTAACCGAAGAGAAGCCCATGACAATATCAACATTCGGTCGCGAGACGTGGTGGATGTGCTGCTGTGCGCTCGAGGTCTGGTCGATGGTGTGTACCCAGTAATTCATAGCTCGCATGCCTGCCAAGAAAGAAGGCAATGCAACTAGTATGGTGATGAGTCGGAGATGCGATAGCACTAGCCGGTCATGTATGTATGCATGGCGTTAGACCTATATATGCCACGATAGATTGCTAGGTACGAATAAGTTTGAATGTACGGATTTGTTTATTCTGGGAGATGAAAAGTCCAGGAAGTGAACAAGAAGCTATGTAACCTTGAAATTAAAAGGAGCAATTTCGGCATTCCATAAAACTTCGCGATTCAGCGGCTCCACCAAAGGTTTTGGATTCCCGGATGCATCGTGGTGGGTTGTGCCGAGGTGGGTTTTTAACAGCCTGTCAGTCATGTACTGAACAGCGGCTATGCCCGCTAAAAGCTACTTCTGCTTTTAGCGTTTGCTGGTTGGCTGGGTAGTAACTGTAGTGGAATCAGCCGCGACGTAACTTTAGGCGACAGCGATGGACTACGCCAAGCAAGTCGTGATTCATACAAGGGAGAGCAACTTAAAAAGGAAAACAAAAAACCCCCCCNAGGCAGGGTCATATGACAGGAGAACGATAATTGTCAGCTCACATATACTCTCACAGGACTCAGGTCGCGGTGAAGAATCGGCCTCGAAAACAGAACGGGAGAGCCAGGGCAGGTCAGCGTCATTGGGGCTCTGGGCTTCTGCGCTGCACCGGATCATTCCGGGCGGGTTGCCCGCTGCACCCAGCAGGCCAATGGTCGCTGGGGCCTTGGTCAGCGCTGTTTCCGGCGACGGTTCGAAGCATCGAAATTTGGACGTTCTCGTGACGCCTTTTGCGCTTGTTTTCTTTCCCGATTATATCCTTAGGCAATACTAGCTCATTTCTCGTATTCAGTTCGGAGCCAGCGGCTACCTTATTTGCTTTAGCCTCTTCCGCGGAGGGTCTTGCCATTTGATATAAATGCTGCCGCCCTTACACTGGCATCCCTCCTCCCCCGTCTCGTGTATACTATACCCAAGAAAGTAACCACCACTACAACGACTACAAACTCAATTCAGACTCCAACCACACATTTTCTATTGACACACGACCCCTCTTTCGGCAGTCCAAGACACCGTTACCCCCGAAAGAAACCCCTTCTTTATATCCTTGATTACCACCATCACCATCGTCGTTTTGCATTTCACACATACGACAAGCTACACATACAATGCTGTCTACCGCGACGCGTACCAAAGCACCCGCTGTCACGCGGCAAGCCGCTCAGCTCGCGAAAACCGCCATCATATCAACCAAT
>JANAKD010000308.1:0-23969 GCA_027627215.1 Lecanicillium saksenae | reverse complement strand
CACTCGAGTATGACCGCAGGGCGAGTCACGCTGGCAGCGGCATGCATCACGTAATTTGCTGGTGTGACCAGTGTGACCTACCCGATCCGTCTCAGCCGCAGCCCGGTCAGCGTACCCGTCCAGCGGGTGAGGCGCTGTAGAGCCGCTGGGGCCTTGCCTGAAATGGCTGGTGTTGAGGGACTTTTGGTGCTAGTAGGTGCAGTCTCTGGGGTACAAGGGCCTAAATCAATATGGAAACGGCCGCTGGCTAATGAATATATTGAACATCCATGTAAATAATAATATGTGATTGTCATTCAATTGTAAAGACGCTGAGTTCTGGAATCAAGGTGGGCTTCGCTTCACCCTTCTGGAGTATCTATCACTTGTGCCCATTCCACCATCTTGGCGGCCTAGCAGGTGCCTTCTAATCTTATCAAATGAATATCTGTTATAATACAGAGTTTTCTTTCATCTTCTCTAGTTGCGGCCCTGGGCGAACTGCAGATTCTCATTGCCCACCACACCGTTCAGAACGTTGCCGATGCCCTGAACCTGCCCGTTACCACCAGCAAGCATGATGTTGGAAAAGCTGTCCGAAATGCGCTGCACGCCGCTGACGAAACCCTTCTCGTCAAAGGCGCAGTGTCCACCGTTCGGGGTGTTGTCCACGGTCTGAAGCTGGTTGATCTGGTTGTTGTCCAGGCCGGCGTCCTTGCCTGCCTGCTCGTAAGCCTTGACCGTCTCCGGAATCAGCTTCTGCAGCGACGAAAGCTCCTGCTGAGTCGACTGGAAGTGAATGCGGGTGTTGGCGAGCGCCGCAGACGACTCCTGCGTGAACGGGACTTGCGGCTTGAGACCGCCGCACGACAGCAGGACGCCCGCGTTGGGGAAGTTGCCCATGAACTGCGGCATGAAGAAGCCCGCGAGAGTGAGGGAGCCACCGCTGACACCGGTAAAGAAGACGTTGGACTGGTTAAAGGCCACCATCTTGGGCAGCTCCTGGGTGATGAGCTGGTTGACGGCGGCCGAGTGCGCGGCGCCGTTGGGGCGCTGCACGCCGTTGCGGTCAGCGCTGCCCCATTTCAGGTCCTTATCGGGTGCGAGCACCGCAACGCCCATGAGGTTGGAGTTGACGCCCTGGTTGGGGAAGTCGAAGAAGGATTGACCTCCGTCACCGTGGAGCAGGACGTTCATGCCGATGGGGCCGGCGGTGTTGGGGGCAGCCTGCGCGCCCTGCACACCAGAGGCCTCGGTGAACTGATCAGCCGGAGCGCTGACCTTGAAGCGGATGGGCAGTCCACTATAGATGAGGTCAGTATAACTGTGGCTGGTCGCCATCGTGGTGTAGATTCCTTACTTGATATCGACCGTCATGTCCAGAGTAGCAGAGCCGTCTTTGGCGGTAGAAATGCCCTGTGGCTTCTGGGCCGCCTTTTGCTGGGCGGTTTGCTTGTTGCCGCCCTTATTGCCACCCTTATTGCCACGTCCATTGCCGTTGCCGTTTCCATTTCCATTGCGATTGCCATTGCCATTACCATTGCCATTGCCGTTGCCGTTGCCGTTGCCGTTGCCGTTGCCGTTGCCATTGCGCTGAGGGGCCGCCTCTGCAACCGCCAGGCACAGGACCACCAGCGCGAATAGCACTGCCAGCAGCGAGCTTCTTGACTTGAACATGTCGAAAACTAGCTGAAACAAATTTTAAAATAAAAAGAAAGATGGGATAAAGCCAAGATTAAAAATGAAAAAGCCACCGGCCCGCCGATGCAGAGGAGAAAGGAAAAAGAATGCGAGAATGGAATGGCAAGAATAGAAAAACATCAAACGCAGAAAGCGTCGGGGAATCTCATAATATTATGGGCAACACCTGGCTGGACAATTTCAGGTTCAGGGCCGTGAAGCTGTATTTGACATCATGAAACCGCTCGTGGTGTTGCGAGTTTCGCATACTGTTTCGACTCCAGGGGGCGCTAACCGCGACTGGCCCAGCGCATCGAGACGGAATCATGCATCACATACTAGGTTCAACTGAATGCTGTGACTAAGGCTACTGCACCTGGGATAATCCATAGTCAATGGACAGGCAATAGCTTGAAAATTAACCGCTCACTAACTAAAAGCGTCTCAGAATCTCAAGCTCTGAATCAGGCTCGAACAGTGGCGGCCGTAGACTTGCGCGCTCTCAATCTATGGATGCAAGCACTCTAGGAGAAACCCACACGTGGCTCGATTCCACGATGCAATATAATCTCACTGTATTTACTAACGGTACGCATGATGCTAGGTATCTAACGGCGGCGGCTCCAGCGTAGTATATACTTCACAATCCCAAGCTTGAACAGCCTGCGGTGGCTCCGCCCGCCTCGGCGCTGCCAGACTCGCCAGGGCTGCCATTGGATTGCCATCTATTGGAGGTGGGATAGTAACATCTTTACCCCCTTTGAATGTTGACACAAGGATAGAATCAGGCGATGCATATACAATAAAGTCATCATCCATGAAGACGTGGTTGGCGACGGCCGAACGACGCTGATGGAAGGTGTCGATGGTGAAGGCAGGCTCAAAGCGGTCCAGGCGCATAGTGTCGCTAAGCATATCTTGCGAGCTGGAGATGCATGCGATGTTATCTGTCGCGAGAAGCAGCTCTGTGAACGTGCAGGGCTCGTGGATGACGTGCGGACGCGGTTGCCATAGCACCACCAGATAGTCGTCCCATGCCTGGATGTTACGCCACTCCGCCCAGTCCCACGTCGGACGGTGGAACTTGGGACTTGTGAGGCACTTCTCATACTTCTTGTGGATAAAGGACTCGGTGAATACATTGAAGCAGACCAACTTCCATTTCGAGAGGGCCAAGGTGCTCTTGTTTCCGTGATAATGGAGACAGGTTTCGACGACGCCGAGCATGTAGAGCCCGTGGTTGTTCATCTTCTGGCATCGCAGTGAAAATCGGAGTATCCCATCCGAGAAAGGCTTAGATGGGTAAGGCAGTGCCGTTTCATTGTTTCGTGCCGGGTTGGCGACTGTCGTCTCATATCTTTGAATAGGCTTGCCCTGCTGATACTTGACCAAAACAAGGACATGAATGCGGCAATCTGAGACGCATTAGCCATTACCCAAGGAAAAAGAAAAGTGCAGTGCTTACCGAGGGAAGCAGGTTTATAAACCCAACACAAGAAAAATGTGCCGTCTTCATTGGGATGGAAAACAGCACCGGGCACGCCTTGCAAGCACGATACGCAGCCGGGAGGAGGGACCGTAAGGTCAGAGGCTGTTACCTGGAGATCTATGGTTGGTCCGCCCCACGACCAGTAGAACGCCTCGCCGCCACTGGTAACAGCAATTACAGAGTTTCCATGGGCATAACATTTTGCGAAACGACTGGGCAGCGAAATACGTCTCCATTCACCTTGTATTTGATTCCATATTTGGCTGCGAGGAGGTCAGTACAGTCATGACCAGTGAGTACGGCTTGAAGTACTTACAGCTCACGGCAGACTTGGCTGTCCGCAGTCAGATCAACGGAGCTGAACACAACCAAATTCCGCGTTATAGCTTGTAGAGCTAGCTTGCGTCCAGATACTAGGCTCGCGCCAAAACCGCACCGGCTGCGGCTCAGGGTCTTCAAATCGTTCAGCACGACGTAGCTGTCATTCGGTTGCCATGCGAGCAAGCCTTCGCTGTAGCACATTGGGAAGCTGTCGAGCCCAAAATCAAGGCATTCTGATCGATGAAACGCGTCTTCGCGCATATCCTCTGGGCCCTCTGAGCCCAGCGATTCATTGCTTCCGATGAACCATCTCGATGATAGATAGGCATTCGGCCGTGGTCGCAGGTACTTCTCAATATAGCGGCGCGAATATTCAGAAAACAGCAGTTGGCCTTCCGAGTGAGGCAAGCCGTATTTTTCTGTGAGGCCCGGAAAATAGCTACAGCACAGATATGCGGTGACGGCGCCAAAGGTCCATGTTTCGCGCCAACTGCGGGAGACGTTGGCGCACGTGAGCAGGTCTTTGAGTTCGAGGAACTGCGCAATATAAATGATGATTTCGTCTGGAAGATCCTCTAGCGAGGCAAGTTGAATTCGAGATTCGTGATCGTGCAGGCGCCTTCTGAGATAGAGCAGATCCCAGGACGACAGGCTGCTGAGAAAGCCATCTATGGCCTGCTGCCTCTCATGTGTATCCAGACCTTGAGAAAGTTCCATGAACACCTGTAATCCCGTTGACAGCAGATATTTCTATATTCAGTTGCTTATAAATGGTGACGGAGAGAAAAAACAAGAACAAAATACGCAGCGTGAAGCAGAGCTGAGCCGCCGCGTCGCTATCCGTTTTACGAGTGAGAGTGAGAGCGGGCTGACTGCGGTTGGGCAGCAGGGTCCTGGTGGCGGGGTGAGGGACGTTGGTGTTTGCGCGATATTCTGCGCAGCACTAAAGCGGATAGCTTGATTGCTTTCATGCATGCAACCTTGCGGGTGCAGACTTGATGCACAGCGGGTGGCTGAACGATTTTCGCGGGCCGAGATGTGAGAAGGATCTGTCTTGCGCCTACAAGCCGGATCGGAGTTTTTGCGTGCGAGTCACTGTGCGCCGCCCGCACGTGTGGGCTCCTGGTGTCGTGGGAGATTCTGGCGACCCAGTGTAATTCGACTGCTGCTTGTTGACAGGCGACCAGCGAGCAAGTATGAAGCGCTGTGTGATTTAATTCAAGTCGAGATTTCCGACTTTGATTTTGCGTGAATTTAATGAATTTACGAAATTGCGCATCGTAACCATGCGCTGATCCCCAATTGCGAATACGCCCTCTATGAATTACAGCATCAACATCATATATAAAAAGCGAATGATGAGAAAAGCCAAATTGGATCAATTATTTTTGCTCCAGTAAATGTTCCTCCATTTGCTTCCACCATCCTTTAATGCCGGTTACATCACACCACACCATATCAGTCGGATCCTCAAACCACCACTCTTGCCCGTTCTTGCCATCACTTGCATATTTCTTGAGACTCCCGCCATCGAATCGATGATTTTTGACTCCGGTGAGAAGAACCGCGCTGCCAACCGCGGGGTTAAAGGACTCAGGTTCAAGAAAAACAGCAAGATGCACCTGCTTCGCAGTCGATGGGTCCGCAAGGCGGGCTGTACGCTGCTTATATGGAGGTAGATATGAAGCTTCTACTGGTGACAAAGAAGCTATAATTGCAAGAACGTTACAGGTCCAGTTTTGCGCGTACGGAAGCGATGAGATTGCATGCAGCGTCGTAAGCTTCAGCGGCGTCTGACGATCGGTCCAGTCCCGGGGTAGTGCCACCGGATGCTGCGCGCGCGACGATTGGGCTGGCTTTGGAGTGCTGGATTTCTTGGAATTTGGAAACACAATCTTTTCCATATCTTCGAATGCATCATCCATATCAAGCTCATCGCCGTAGCCTGATGATGCTGGTTCTGCTTTGACAGCCTCGGAAGCCTTCTCCACCTCATAAAGAGAAATAGGCTGTGGTAGCTCAGCTGGTTCATGAACCATGTTACCCTTGTATTTTTCGATTGTTTGAGATTTTGCGTGATCAGCGGCCGTGAACTCGGCCCTTTGCTGCTGGGCCATCGCACGGTAAGCGTCGTTCCACCCAATGGTAGTGAGGTCATGAAGCGCCAGAAACGCCATTTTCTGGTTCGGCTTATATCCCAAATTGGAGTCCTCTGAATCAAAAACCTCCCATTCTAGATCAAAGTCCTCCAGCTTGACGTAGAATCCTGTCGAGACTTCACCTGTTTCCACAAAACGGTGACAATCGGCGCTGAGGAGCGCCTGGACACAGAATTCACCATCGCCGAGAAGAAACCGGATGGCTTGCCAGCGACCTGTCTTTGAGACAGGTATGATATCTACGCCCTCCACAAGGAAGATGGTGCCTGGCGGGCAGTATCGTGTTCTGAGGATGTCTCGAATGACAGGTACGAGCGTGAACGGCTCATGGTCCGGCGCGTTGGTACTGGCGCTGGGATCTACGCCGTGGGACGTAGTGTCGGTCATGAGGGTCGCATAACAGGTTTTGCATTGGACAAACGCAAATCCATACTATCTTTCCCTCCGATTTTTGATGTTTGACGTGTGTAAAGGGAAGGCTCGTGGCAGGGTGCCGAAGCAGTTGGTGATGTATGCATGTATCGAATAAGCATCGTTCAATCGGGGCACCGTCCCATATCTTTCTCCAAGAGTCACTGAATATTTCGCATTACACAAGAGGGCGAATTCTTTTTTAAAATGGACAGCAACTACAGGAAAGAGCTTGAAATTGCATTTGATGCGCTTCAAAAAGCGGCAAGTCTGAGCCAGACTGTGGTGTCTGCCCAAGACAAGGCCGGCATCGAAAAAGACGATTTCAGCCCTGTCACCGTCGCCGATTTCGCAGTGCAAGGACTACTGGCAGCGACCTTCAAAGGAGCGTTCCCCGACGACAACTTTGTGGGCGAAGAAGATGCTTCGCACCTAAGGTCTAGCGAGCCGCTCCTCAACCGCGTCTGGCAGCTGTTAAGCACTGTACCTCGGGACGGCCTCACCAGACTGCCAGAGTCAAAGGAGCAACTCTGTGAGCTGATCGACCTCTGTGGCTCTGGAAAGCCAGAGAAAAGAAGGACGTGGGTATTTGACCCCATTGATGGCACAAGAACTTATATGATGGGACAAGTCTATGCAATCAATATTGCGTTGCTGGTGGAAGGGCAGCAGATGCTCAGTGCCGTTGGGTGTCCAAACACATCGATGAATGCCAGGCGACCACTGAATAACCCGGATATTGACCCAAGCAATGGCGGATGCATTGCATTCGCCGCCAAAGGACACGGCGCATATGTGCGCACTATGGATGGCCAGCTGGACGACATCACGCCGCGGAGACTACCGCAACTGCCTGCTGTAAGCACCGTCAAAGACTTGCAGTTCATCACAAGCCACGACATGGCCGACTCTGTACTTCCAGGCATGCACGAACAATTAACGTCGCGGATGGGAATCGATTTCCCGGGATGCGACCTGTTGCCATGGGTGCTGCGTTGGACGGCGCTCGCCATGGGACTGGGCAACACGACGGTGCAAATCTACAAGAGCCGACAAAGGCTGGGCAAGATATGGGACCACGCCGGTGCCATGCTGCTCTTCGAAGAGACAGGTGGCAAGATCACCGACATCGACGGCAAGCCGCTGGACTGGATGGCAGGTCGCAAGTTTTCCAACAACTTTGGGTTTGTCGCGGCACCGCCAAGCATTCACGCCGAGGTTTTGGAGCAGGTGCACAGCACCTTGCGGGAGAATGGTCACGCGGACATGTTGAAAGTATGAGAGCATGAGAACAGGTGGTGTTTCTAGAGCACCTGTGAATGACGGGATAATTCAGTACCGATCAATAAAATCCTCTTATCATTCTTACCCCTATCTTTACGGCCTTGATTTTTTGTCGTTTACTGAGGCTGCGAAATGCCGAGTTTTTAAGCATGGCTCATCATTCAGCAGCTAACACGCACCAGTTACACGCTACTGTTGCAGGCGCAGCGAATCGAAATGGCGGAAGATGACGGCTCAAATGTTATAGTTGCAATACAACCACAAATGCAACATTAGCTGACACTAATGCGGGGCTCTTAGTGCCTTCAAAGTGAAAAATAACAAATTACGTTCGCCAGTATCTCAGCGTCTGCGGACCCAGAATTCAGCTAATTCAGGCTCAACTCACTTCGACAAAACAGGCAGCTCGCTGCATGCATTGCGTATGTACAAGAGGGGTCAGTGTAGCCAATCCTCGATATCTCGGCAAGCCGCAAGCCGACTTTCTTCAAGCCGCCTTTTCGTTGGCTTGCCTGTATTCGGACCGACGGCGCACGAGGCCACTTGCCATGTTCGGAAAAAATGCATTGATGGGAAGCTTTCATCCCCACGTTATTGCTTCTTTTCTTTCCCTGACTTGGCGATGTGGGCCGCCAATGACCAGAGTACGCCGCGGAGGATTTCGCCACAACAGTCTGATTCACTCAGAGCACCCTGGGCAGGGTCTGGGGCGGCTGATGCTTGCATGGAACTACAAAGTCGGCTGCGCGCCTCGTAGATAATTACCAACGCAAGGCCCGCAGCAGGATTGTATTGCAGCTAAGCTCAACCCGGGCGGCATCTTTCTTGGACTCAGCCGAGATGAGCTGTTATAAGTCAACGCGAGAGAATATAGGCTGCGATAGTTAATAAAATCCTCTGAAGAGGATGGAACGCGTGGAGCAGAAAGGCGTCTAGAACCTCGAGTCGGCTGAGGACGTAAATTGGCAACAGACTCGAGAGTGTAGTTTGAGCATTTCGTCTCTTCTGAGATGAGATGAAATTTTCATGACGTTGGAAGGATTGCGAGAAGAATCTAATTCGGGCAAGTTGCCGGAGCTAACTATATGCATTTGGCAACGGTTTATAGCGTGGTACAACGGTTGTCCATGGGATAGCGATAGAGTTCAGAGCTACATTGTGACCCGGAGCGTGTGGAGATTTAAACATTTCCTGGGTAAAACCGATCGCCGCCAGTAGTTCATTCACGTTGCGTGCGTAACTTTGAAGAAGCGTAGTATAAGTGATGAACTTGGCGAAAATGTCACAAACAGTGAAATTAAATTAGGACCATGTCCAAAAATATCCCTCACGAGACTAGGCCAAGCGCATCTTCCTTTGATGACAGGCTGCTTGGCGCAGAACATGATGTTGAGCCCGCCTATCAAGGTAGTATCAGGCGAAAAAGAAGGCGACCAGTCATATAAACTATAATCTTAGAACCCTTTACCTTGCTTGCATTCAAGGATTACGAGTGACATAAAACCAGGCTGAACATTTTGGGCTGGCGCGGCTGCGTAGAAAATTGAGGGAGGGGCTCGTTCTGCAACATCAACTGGGCACTAGCCGAAATTGAACATATCCTTGATCGGTTAAAATTTCCTGCTGCTGCCAACTAATCTGTTAAGCTAACAACAGAGACATGGCTTTCCCGCACGGAGATCACACATGAAATCCTGAAGCAGAGTAGTAGAGCAGTTGTCCCGCTTCTTTGCGACAGTGCGGTACCAATGGACGCTAGGAAATGACAACCACCAGGTGGTGTCTTACCACCTGAGCGACCAGTGGTATTCCACAGTTACAGCCAAGCAAGACTGGAAGCGCAAGCCCAATGCAAAGGCAGAAAAGCCAACACAATGCAGATCTCACAATGAGAGCGCACAGACATGCGACTGCCTCTTACAAATATCATCGATTTCGCGCAATAAAGTAAAAGTTATTGATTGTGCCGCTGGCGCGGTTCATCTGCTGTTTCATCCAAACAGACTAGTTTAGCCACTTTGGGAAGTAAACCTACAGCCGTGTTCGACTTGACCGATTCTAATTCTTGTTTCTGTTTGCAACTACAGCTGCCCCATTTGCTGTCTGGATCTGCTGCAAAGGCGACTATCTAGTTAGTGCTTCATATCTGGCTCAAAAGCATAGTTTCGTGATCGGTGAGCTGTGGCAGAGAGCAGCAGTCATAAGTATTCCGACGTTACCCGCGAGTGAGGTCGCTAGGAGACCTGCGGTGGCCGCACGAGAATTTCCAGGATATTCGCAGACCGAACTATCAATCGCGCCATTCTACACCGTAACGTGCCCAGTACGGTCATGGCCAGTGCCGGACACGTAGCCAGCACACGTGCTGGATCTATGAGAAAGCGGTAGCCCTGTGAGCTGCGCAGGGTACTGCGCCGATCACACTGGGGAGCGGAAGTGGCGGCGCGCACCATCTACAGCAATCTTCCACAGGTTGGCACCCAGCGACACCAGCAGCAGGCAGGGGTCAAATTTCGGGCCAGAAAACCTATGCCCAAATTTGCGCTGGCGTAGATACACATGCAACGCAGGGTTGCCAGCGCACGCGCACTCAACAGCAGATACACATCGAGGTTACAGGTCTGATCAGGCCCCCCAGGCCCCCGTGGCGTCTTGAGGAACAATGAATGGACCGGAGAGGGGGCATCACGGCCAGGCTAGGCAAGACAGGCGGGGGTGACAATGGCACCCTTCCCCTCCACACCAACAAAATCGCTAGCTCCTTCCTTGCCTGGCGTTGCTACATAGCTCCGCTGCATGTCTAGCCTACCAAGCAGCTGGCCCCGTGAGTTGTGAGAGGTCGAGCACAAGGCTGCAGGCTGTGGGCGACCGCCAGGTGCCGAGAGTAATAAGCCAGAGGAGATTTGCTGCGCCGCCCCTTGTGCTGGCTTGCGCAGACGAGAGCGGTTCCCACCCATTAGTTATCGGCCATGACCTCTTGTTACCGAGAGGCTTTTGCTCCACTCCCTCATGCACCACGACCGTGGTCCCAAGGATTTCATTTGGCCCGCTGGCCAACTAATGTTGCAAGGGTGATGCTTTGGAGGAGCGAGTAGACGGAGCCTCGTTTTCTGATTGGAGTTATTTTTCCGTGCCTTTTTTTTTATTCTGGCTTTTTTCCCTGGCGGGCACATGTCGAGTGACGTGCACGGCTGCTCGACGACAATACCACATGGGTCCCTTGTATAAGTGTATAAGAACCCTGGAGCATCCACCAATGTCGCATTCTGTTTGTCTCGCGCACTGGTCTCATTTTGTAAATTGAGCACGAGAGTTGTCGACGTCTCTCCTTACCACAGCCCGAGCAAGAGCTTTGCATTAGAAAGAATAGTGCTTGGTGTAAGACTCTGCCCAACCCACTCGAGCCCTGCCCATCACCCACCAACTAACCTCTGCTGCAGAACCCCTCATACACACAATGGTCAACTTCTTCAGGGCGGCTGCCGCCGCTCTCATGAGCTTTGCCGGCGCTGCTCAAGCCGCAGCTATTGGCAACCAGCTTTCCTCTGGCTATGTGGGCTCGATGAAACTGCAGTCGACGAGCCCGCTCACCATCCGCTACTCAACGTCGCAGCCCAGCGATCGTAATTGGATCGGCGTCTGGCCTACGGTCAACGGCGGCGGCCCAGAGAACCAGAGACAGGGCGTCAACGCCTCATCCAAGTGGACGTACACGCCTGGTCTGGACGGCACTGTTACGATCCCGACGGACGGCCTCGCCGCCGGCGACTACACGGCCTACTTCCTGGCCGACGATAAATACACCTGGCAGGCTGCTCCTATCCAGTTTGGCCTCGACAAGAGCTACCCCGGATCAATCAAGGTTACCCCCGGCTACCCGATTAGCATCGACTATAGCACATCGCAACCCAACGAGCACAACTGGATCGCAATTTATTTTGCTTCTGGCGGTGGCCCGGATGCCGGCGCCCAGGTTGACGAGCACTCCATCCGCTGGTACTACGCCCCCGACTCCCAAGGCACGATCACTATTCCCGCCGACGGCTTGGGCGACGGTGTCTACAAGGCCTTCTTCCTCTCCAACGACGGATACCAGTCGATTGCCTCGCCCCAGATCTTTTCGCTGGGCAACGCCGTCTTCCCTGGCGCTCTTGCCGTCGACTATACCATGGATACCTTCACCTTCCGTTACACCACGCAAAAGGCCGCCGCGAAAAATTGGATCGGAGTCTGGCGAATTAACGAGGGCCCTGACGACCAAGGGAGCGGTCCTGGTAGCCTGGTTTGGGAATATACCCCGGAGGCTCGTGGTGTCAAGAAGGTCGATGGCAGCCAACTGCCCTCTGGCCAGTACAAGGCATACCTCCTCGCAAACGACGGACGCAGTTGGCTCGCCAGTTCTCTCATTATTCACAAATAAGGGAGAGTCACCTTGCCTTTTGGGAGGACTGCAACCCTGAACCTTCATTTCTTTTACATGATTACTTTTCGAACCATTTTCACCAAGTGGCCATTGGTCCACTTGCACGGCCGATTGTCATGATCTTTTTGAGAGCAACTATATATCTGGAAATGTTGCTACAGACTCTTCAACATATCGAAGAATTGCCATTTGAACACCACGAATAATGCCTCTGCCCCGCTGGCAGGAGTTATAGTATTCAACATCAGAATAACGAGCGCCAAATTGTATATAGGGGAACCAGTACATACACAATACATTACAAATTTTGTATATAATTTTAGTCCGATTGGATGGTATACTCTGTAGTCGATAGTTTACGGTGCTAGTCCTAGGCCGGCGAAAACAAGGCAAGTGAAGCCTAACCCTTGTGATGCCACCCATGATGCACACCCAAGGTGAGCTATTCATGCGCAGGGTTTCAAGCTTTGTTCAAGTAGATGGTAGAAATTGCCTCGAAATTAGGCGAGGAGTTTCTGACAAAGCAAGAGACACCTTCCGAGTGGAGCGCGATGCATCCCGCGAGCATGCTTCGTGTTAGCTCCAGACACACATCTTTCATCTACTGTCTTGAGTGTGGCATCTCTCTCGAAGGTGGGTAGACAAATGCGGAAGTGCACAATTATAGTACGCCATAGTGTACACCATGCCTATGCAGAGTAATCTGATCTTCCCTGCAGCTATTTATATCAGCCCTTGTTAGCGTCCAGGCTGCTACTACACAAGATCTCGACACCACCTCACCCCATCTGCATCGCCTTGGCGGCCAAAAAGGGCCATAACCGGTAATGGAGTACCGGCAGATGGTGTAACGGCGATTGCAGATCCTGACGAGCCGTTGTCACGACCATAAATTGCCTTCCAGGGTAGTAATATGTGTCACAAATAAGTCTAGCTGTGTAGAAAGCTACAGGTAAAGATCACAGGAGCGTTGAAAATTGTGATTATATTCATACAAATATAAATGACATGGCTCATTATATATTAACATGTTCCAACATCACACAACAGCCATTAACGCTTGCTCCGCAGAGCGAGCCTCAACCCTAGATCACGGATTACGCGATCGCGCTTAAAGGAAGACGCGCTTGACCTCAGTCTTAACACAGCTAGGGTTCTGGGGCTCGCCGTTGCCAACAACCCAGTCGAGGGTGTGGTAGGTATAGCCGGTGAAGTAGGTGGTGCAAGCGTACCACTGCTTGCGAGCCTTGAAGGCACCCGAGACAGGAGGGTTCTTGGTGTCGTCGACATAGCTGAAGATGGCCATCTCGCCGTCCTTCTCGTCGAAGGAGACATAGGTGGAGGTGTAAGAGGGCTCGAAGAGAGGGTGGGCGACGTTGGTGGAAGGGTCATAGAAGAACTGCATAGCCTCAGACTCGACACCACCGCCTGCGCGCCAAAATTAGCTTTTCGTCTCTACTTGTATGTAGGCTTGAACTCACTGTAGGGCATGTTCCAGACGAGCTTGCCAGAAGGCTCGTAGCCCTCAACGGGGCTGGTCGCACCCTGGGTGGTGTTGAGGTAGTACGTTTGATACTCGCTGTCTTTGTCCTCGCCAATGCAGAGGCCCTCAATGGCAGCACCGGAGTGGCAGGAAGAGATGGTCTTGCCATTCAAGCTGCCATTGGCACTGCTGTCGAGAACGAGCTTGAAAGGCTTGGACTGGATGTCGTCGGCGGCAGCGAGGCCGCTGAGGAGGACGGAGGTGGCGATGGTGGTGAACTTCATTGTGGAGGAGTTGGTTGTGGGTGGAAGGAGTTGGTTGGAAGGAGTTGAAAGGCTTGTTGAGAGACGATGCTGGATAGAGAGTACAAGTATTGCAAGCGGGAGGGGAGACGAAGATGCTTATATACGTATTTTACAAGAGTAATGGAATCAAGGATAGCACGGCAGCGATGGCGAGCGGTATGGATGGTCAGCTGCTTGGCATTTCGCATTTCCTGTCCCGATTTGACAGTGCGGCTAGGAAGAACGAACTGCTCCGCTCACCAGGGTATAAAGGACGGGCAGCACCAAAGTGCAAGGTTTGTGTCCTGCAGGGCTAGTGGTATACGAAGCCGACTGGGGGAGAAACCGTGTTTCGGCACCGAGAGTGGGAGAAGGGTGGGAAAGCCGGAGCCGGGCAGGGGGGTCATAGTTGACGTTGAGCCAGCAGACGAATTGTCCCATCAACCCAGCCGCATCATCACAAACGTCTGGCAAATTGCCAAGCATGAAAACAAGATCCCCCACAGCGGCGCAATGGGGACAAGGCAAGCAAGCCCATGGCCCTGGCGTTCCGTGGCTGGGCAATACGAGGACGCAGGCATGGCAGGGTAGGCGATATGGGTGCCAGTGCGACGTTATGACGTCCGTGGCTCCGCAGGCTAGCGGTGAATACCGGCATGGTGGCGAGCGGGAGGAGGCAGCGGAGGAGGGTCAGTGGCTTGAGTGGGTGAGTGGGTGATTTGTTAGGCCCGGCCGATGGTGGTGATGATGGTTTGATGCTTGATCAAAGGAGGTTTTGGCTTGCAGGGGACCAGCCAAGCCGGTGGGGTGGGGGGTTCAGCGAGTCGCCCCCAAATACAGCGGGCTTTAGCGAGCGACGGGAAATTTCTAGGCGACGGCCCAGCAACTGTTAGCTAACAAGAGCCCCATCGCCCGCCCTGAGATGGCACTAAGAGCCGCTATAATTCACTGTAAGGCGCTATAGCAGGATCGGCGAAACAACATCCCGTGCTGGACTTGCGCGTCCTTGTTCAACAGCATTGCGTAAATCACCAACCCATGCCTCTCGTAATTTTTTTAATAAATCTCCAAAAATCCATTATAAGCAAAGTAACCCTCCCATTCAACGCACTAATGCAGCCTGCCTCTTCCGCGCGCCGCTGTTGGTGGATGAAATCTGCACTAGGCTTCCTAGGCTTCCCAGCGCCTCCACTCCCGCCTGGGCTGCTCGTCTCCAATTCTTCCGCCTCTTTTGCCTTGTCCATCCACCACATCACCACCCTACCTGCGCCTCCGGTGAGGCTTGCGATGCCCGTCCGTCCCCATACATTCATCACCTTCCTAAATCCGTCTTATGATCCGTCAGCGACCCTCATTGAATACGAGATTCTCCCCATCTTGCCATCGAAAAATGCTCCTGCTTTGCTCTTCAGACCCTGTCGAGCTAGTAGTGACTGGCTGAGCTGCGGCGCTGGCTACTGGTACAAACGCCGCCATCACGGCCATACAACACAGCGAGACACACTTCCGGAGAAGCATCATTCTTCGGTTTGATGTAACTTTCTGCCCGATTGTCCCGGTCTTCTGCAGCTCCAAGACCACCCTTCTGCCTCACGTTGCTCCTCATCGCACTTGGCATCCTTACAAGACCGAAGAGGCGTGTGTCATGCCCATCAGATTGGATGGCTTCCTCGGCGGCATTTCGAAGCTAGCTGTATCATCAACTGATGTGCTTAGTTCGGCTGAATCGCGAGAGACGACGCCAACCTCTGTCAGACGAGTCGATGAACGCCACAGCCCCCATTGACGTCGTGTCGTCGGGACCGTCTTCTCCGCAACGTTAATGAGGACCGGCATTGCCACAGACCGTCTTCAATACTGACATCATTATTTCCGATGAGAGATTATCCAATGAGAACACCATATTCTCAAACTAGACACATGCGGCAATTGTGGCTTGCTGTAATCGCAGCTACGTACCAGCCGTCTTTACAACGCGCGCTCTAGGTCATCAGGGCAACCATGCATCCTCGCCTGCGTACGAAATTTATCTGCGTCATTAAGTTCGTTTTAACCATGCATATGGGCTTGTCCCATTTACCTTGACGGAATAGCCGAATCCCGTTTATTCTCTGCATCAACCAAAGTGCCGCTGCGGCCCCCAACTTTCGATTTTCTGCCCCCAGCAAGGAGACCCGGCGTCTGGCAATGGCTCGCTGATTTTCCGCTGGGCCGTGGAGAAAATCTCGTATTGCCCAATGTTGGCCCCGGCTGAACTGAAAGTTGGAGTCGGCTGCAGCTTCCGCCCGTACAGGCAGGACACATGTGCTGCAGAGGACAGTCTTGACGGGCGGCGAGAAAACTCTGTCCCAAGGTTGACACACCGAAGTCTATGAACCAACGCTTCCAGACTATTTTGTGCATGCTACTTCGGAGAGTGTGCGGGCCCTACCAGGCTGATGAATGTCGAGGAGAGGATAGCAGCACGGCGGCTCATGTGAACCTAAACAGCCCGAACTTGGTACCGACAGACCGAGGCATGGGAAAATGAGTGCATTACGTATTCAACAGGCTGGGGACCCCTTCCCTAAACGGCTTGCTGTTGCCCTCGCAGTCGTTTAATTCGTTTCAAGGCGGCTCCTAAGATGATGACTGATATTTGGACTTGCCGGGTCCATTAACGGACCGTCCATTGAAACACGGACGAGGAAAGCCGCTCCAATGCATGTAGAAACTACCTTAGAGTTGACCAACTCAGAGGAATAAATAGTAAACAGGTACTGTAGTTGCATCAAGCACGCTGCCTGTTTATGTAAGAGATTTCAGTCGCAAATGGCAGCGGCGTTCTGACCTCTTCTCAAACATAGGAGCTCATAAGATTCACACAGGCCCAAGCCGATGTAGTAGTGCAGGGTAGCTGGTCCGGAACGGAAACGCTGTTCGAACTACCTCCCAAATTTTGCTGGAGTTGCCAATGGCTGTGAAGGCGGAGACGCGAATCGTTCGACATCGGGTACGCTAAAACAGTTCCCGCCACCAGATCTTTAGTATTTGCATTTCAGATTCACTGACTACCTCAACAACTCATGGGAAACCAGCGATCTAGGTCTGATGTGATACTGAGGCTCGGTAGCCTGAAAGTCTTGCCCTTGAGACACGAACCTCTCGCAAAAGATAAACTGCAGACACATTTTCTCCCAATTTCGCACTAGCAATGGCAGCTGAGGCTCGTGCTGGGATTGGATGTGAATGGCTCCCCTGATTGCCACGCGATGCAACCACGGCAGAGGTCGCACATTTCCCAGCTCCCGGGACCAGATGGCCATGATGAATTTTACACCTAGCTGAAATATGTGCGACAGCCCTACCCCTTCATGATGGGGTTTGCCCGGCTGGCCTACGGGGCTGAAAAGGCACAGCACCAGCCATTACTCGCGGCCGAGGGACGTGTACATCATCATTGCATCTAAAATCCGGCTAGAAATCATGAGAAATGTCTATCGATGAATACGACGCCCTGGGAGACTCCTACAATCTCATAAACCGCTTACCATATAGAGAGATTGAACGCCGTTCTGTAGAGGCCACCATCAAGCCTCTTATTCACGAAGCATCGTCAGTATTGGAGCTTGCCTGCGGAACGGCATACTACTCGGTGAAGATTTTGGCATGGGGCGCGAAGTCTCTCACAAGCCTCGATATATCTGACGCCATGGTAAAATTGGCATCGAAAGCCCTCGCTGATGATGTGGCTTCCGGGCGTGCGACCGTCCAAGCGGCGGATGCCACCCAAGTCCAGCCACTCTCCCCAAGCGGCGAGCCGGCGAGCTTCGATGTAGCCTTTGCCGCATGGCTGCTCAACTACGTCTCTGATAGGGAGAGCCTCACGGTCATGTTTCGCAACATTGCGCTCAACCTGAAGCCCGGCGGCGTCTTTGTCGGTGTCGTCCCTCACCCTACCGACGACCTTACGGAGCGCGCCGCAGAATACCGCGGCGGNCCGTTCACGAAGCTGCTTCCGCGAAACGAATACACGAGCGAGATGGGATCAGGTGACGGCTGGGGCCTGCGGGTGCATCTTAGCGGAAAGGTCAACTTCATGACGTACCACATGAAGAAGCAGGTCTATGAGGAGGCGGCGCGTCGGGCGGGAATGAATGGACGGCTCGAATGGCGCCCAGAAGTCATCGAGGAAGATATTGACAGAGACAGCTCTGGCTTGTCAGAGGCAGAATGGCCGGCGCGCGAGGCGACACCTCATTTTGGAGTCTTGGTAGTGTGATAAGGCGAGGAGTGAGCGCCTCGGCACAGTCAAAGCTCGAAATCTAGAAAAGGAAAAGAGAAAGAAACGGGGTTTTCCTATGTCACTATGAATTAAAAGAGCAAGTTCAAACATCTACTAAAATCTGAATATGACTTGTGATGCTTTTGATGCCAGAGAGGGAAGCTCGGATCGTCAATGTTTGTCGCTAGACCTGAAATGGAGAGATCTAGCGAAAATCGGCATTGGGCTACACACGCCAAGCTCTCCACTTCAACGGCGACACATCACGGCTTTTTCCGTCTCATCTCGGTTCGGCGCTTGGGAATCCCTTGCCGCTTTACTCTGCTACGCCATGGCAGACCCTTCACAGCTCATGAACTCGACATAGTTCCTGGATCTTTTGTTGGGTGAGGTGAGAACTCTTATCCCGCGCCAGACGGTGTGTCAGCCAGGCTAACAATTGCAACGCGTTAGTTTATGGATGTGCACAGCCGTCGGGACGCCTACACACTCTGCTTGGTCAATCGCGCATTCAACGCAGTCTTTTCAAAGGCGCTCTACCATGCAGTAACTCTGAAAGAGAATACCGACAACACGGCGGGGAGCTTGCTACAGATGCAGCAGGTCGCCAGCTGCTCCCATTTCATCGCGACGAAAGGTCTTGAGATTGTCTTTCTCAGCGCAGATGACATACAGCTAGCGCCACCCGACGACAACATCAAAGCATTTAGGGCTTTTATACCCACTCTATTCAGCAAGATGCTAAATTTGCTACATTTGCACTGGTATGGCCTGGCTGCACGCGCTGTGAGAGGCCTCTGCTGATGCTTTTAAAGTACGAACTACGCTAGTTTTGACGAGGATTGGATGCAAAATATGCAAGATCTGCCACTTCTCGAATCACTAGTCCTGGAAAACATGTTTCTATATGAACAAGAGCCGCTTTTGGAAGCCGCCGCCAATCGCAAACATAACCCTGCCCAATTTCGCAGCTCTGCATCGTTTTCACGGTTGAAGAGCTTGCAACTACTCAAGATCCAGAAGGGCATACTGGATTGGGCTGAGTATATAGTTTCATTTATGCTCAATGCAATAAGGCTCGAGGCGTTGAAAGTAACCCTCTACTACGAAGTGTGCGACAGCATGATGGATAAAGTCTGCCAGGCGTACGCAGCGCGGGCGGGCGGGCGCCTTGTACCCGTCAAACATATGGAATTGGGCATGCAGTTACATCTTCCAAAGGCAGGCCTACTTGGCTCAGCGTTTGATCTCCTAGCTCTCGAAACCATTGATGTCAACGACTGTGACTCTGCGCTCGCACTTGGGTCCGGCGTCGTCATTGTCGAACCCGACGTGTGGGAGGTGCTAGACCCAGCTGTGACGCCGAATCTGCGCCGAATCACCATCAGCGAGCTTCTACATCGCAATTTTGATAAGGTGACAGGAATAACGCAAGGGCGAGAATATTTTGGGGCGAATAACACCGGCTGGCCTGATTACCGAAGCGTCCACGAGCTGGCGAGGCTGAGCAGAGCGCCGCAGCTGCGTATCGACGAAAACCAAGAAACCAATAACCCGGAGACGTGGGGAAATCTTCGCAACTGCCACTGGATTACACACTTATCTATATGTTTGAACCTCAACGAGCATGAATATGACGAAACAACCAAGCCACCGCTTCTTGAGTGGTTCCGCGATGCACTACCGCCATATTGCGAGATTTTGGCCACGATGACGCAGCTTAAGTTGCTACAGATTGATTTACAGACACCGAAAGAAATAATGGAAAATTCGGTGGAAGAGAACCACCGCACCCTGGCAAAGATACTTGCAACAGCATGCCCGACACTGCTGCACATCGACGTTGATTACATGACGTTTGCCATCACATGGCCGACGCTGGAACCAGATTCGACGGAGGGGTTGGAGCTAGAGCCAGAGCTTGAGTATCTCAGTGTTTGCGACAAAATTGGAGAAGATGCGAAATTTTTGTTCCCTTGTGTAGCTGAGGAGAGTGAGAAGAGTTACAAAAGATGAATGTTCTTAATGAGCTAAAAAGCATTGATTGCTTTGAAGTTTACTTTGTGTGACATGGTTCTTTATTTCTCAAAGAATCATTGATATGCTTGAATATTTGGGCTTGATCCGCGCGAATTCTTTATTTTTGATTCATGGCGGCATTCACGGGAGCTGCCACAAAGGTCCAAAGGCGGCTCAAAGGGCGAAGCCGCCATGTGAATCGAAGCCAATTGAAAGACTTTAAACTCTAGCAACTGAAAGAATATTTCCAAACAGTCTAAGAGATATTGAGTCTACCAACAATAATTTGGGTATAAATGAGGACTCTACCCGCACATCTGACAACCAGCTCACTCAAATCAACAACCTACTCGTAACTACACAATGTGCAAAAAAATCACCTTTCGACTTACTTGCGGTCATATGACCGACCTCGTCCTTTTCGACCCGGTTAATCCACGTGCATGCCCGCAGCTGCGGTATGTTCACAATCCACCCAGTCGCTGCCCCGACATGGTGATCGAGGAGCGTACGATCGGCGGACACTGCCCAGGCAGTCTCCGCTGCCAGTCAATAGCCTTTTTGGTTCTGGGCTGGGTGTGCCATAACTGCAACGGAGTCAATCTTCAAACATTGGATTGCTCCAACTGCGCTCATCCTTCTTGCAGAGACTGCCATGTTTACAACGGCCCGGGCACGGTACCCAATCTTCAGTGAGTCGAATCCCCCTCTCCCCAACTTGGTGAACGTTTGAGAGAAGACAGGGCTTCGGCTGGCCCCGCCGCCCCGCCGCCCTCTGGACTACTTATTATCTTTGTTTTAGAAAATTTGACTTGTATTGTTAATTGATTTACTGTTTTCTACGAATAAATACACAAGCATGCGTGACTGTGGGTGGGAGGATAGTAGCAGATTCGTGCTGGGTCGAAGAATATCCATCTGTTATACCAAAATGACGGCCTGTATTAAAGTGAATTGTAAGAAATTGAAAATTTGACTTGTCTTTCTTTGCGCAGTCGCCCTTTATGTCTGCTCATTGTAACCCTTTGTGGAAGGGAAAACCGCCAAGACGCTCTCTCAATTGAAGAGTTGAATCACAAAAAAAGTAGGCAAGCGCATGCATCCCCGTCTCAACTACTCGATCAGCGTGGCAGTGGATTCTACCAGCGAATATAAAGTTGAGCGGCGTAGTGCCACAAAATGAGCTCGGCCCAGTGCTTGTACACCATATTCATTCCAAGAGCCATTCCCTTGCAATTCTGCTGTTCGGAGAGAACACATAAATCACGATCCACCGCTTCGCAAATAAACTGGGATTAGCAGGCCCGTCAGCACTTGCCGCTAACATGGTGGTTCCATGACGTACAAAAACTCATTTGAAGCTGTCTTGAAGCGAAAAATTTCAAGTTTTTATAAGGCTAAACGAATTTTAAATTGACGAAATTGTGATCATTCCTTGAAACCAAGCTGCCAAACCTCTCATGATCGGTCCTGGTGGTCGCGGGCTCCGGACAACTAGGGATAATCGAGATTCCGTAGTGGCTGGAGAATTCTCTCCACAATACTATTACAAAGCGTCAAATACACACTTTCCAGCGTATCTGATGAGTTGAGAGAAAAGAACGGCCTGCCCAGTCTAGTGTAGCTGTTGCATAGCGGTGGTTTGCCAAGTATAAAGTCTCGTTGAAGCCCACGAACCATTTCCCGTGTGCCGACTGAAAGTACAACACTCGAGCATCCACAATCTCTTCCAGAATGAAGCTGCAATCTTTCACCCGCATCGCTAGCGCCGCCGTAGCCGTTGTCTCTACAGTTGATCCCGCCAAAATTGGCCTCGCGGCCATCGACGAGACGTCGCTTCTCCAGTTGCGCCTCGACGCCTGCAACTGCCGCTGCCACAACGGCAAGGGCCATTGCAAGGACCAGGACGAGTGCAAGACGAAGTGCCATTTCTTGCAAAAAAGGCGGAAAAGCCGTAATACAACCAATATCATTCTTTGATTCATGAATTTTGATCTAATAGCGCACAGTTCAACCCTGCGCAGAGTTGCGGCTGCATTTCGGGCGCCGCCTGCAACCAGTGCAGCGGCTGTGAGGAGGGCTGTGATTACCTCGACACTGATGCGGCGACTGCGGCTTGTTATCTTTCATGCAGTCGGGATCTGGTTGTAAGAAATGCTCTGGACATTGATTACTTGGTATCCCCCAGAGAATATGAGATCGACTGACGACTCTACCTGGCACCACGCTGTTGGTGTGCTTGACGCATGGAAGCTTACGGGCTACATGGTTGTTGCGGTTGAATGTATGATCAGACAATGATTTCATGTCTGATTTACTCTCAGAATAAGATTTAATATAGCTCATCTGACGAGCTTTTGGCTATCTTGTACAAGAGCAAGCTCTCAAACACTTAGTCACTCTTTCCAGGGTGCTAGAGCACAAGCCAGCTACTTAGATGGCCCTACCCCAAGGAAATGCTATTGTACTCATCCAATATATTGATGAAGATCCGGGCTGCAATATCTGTGAACTGTTGAGAATACGTGAACTTAATCATCAGGCGGCCGCTTTACAGCCTGCCAAGTAGCCCTGCAAGGGGGAGTGACGCGACGCTGACGACAGCCCTGACGAATATGGACCCCTTCATGAATAACAAAAAAGGCGATCAGCCCGGATAATTGAATTATTCTATTTTAGTGGCCACTAGGACGGCAAATCTGGGTGGCGTGCATGTCGGATCGGTGGATGAGTGCGCCGACAGACAGGGAAGTTCCCGTTGCCCGACTGTCCACCAGCACCTTGCCTCAACTTCTCAGCTACCACCGCTCAATTTTTCTTTTCTAAGGATTAAATACAAAGTAAAGTCAACTAAAGCCAAATATTCGTTTTCTATTTTCTTTCCATGTTTTGCAGCTTTTCACAATTGTGTTCATGGCAATGCTCGACTTGCCATTTCTAGCTGCGGCGTCACCGAGAACGACTCCTGATTGGCGCAAATCATATCTGCCGACGACCGACTCCCCACAGTCGCAAAGTCGGCGCCTACAAGCTCCGTCCACCGTGCCGCATCTCTGCCAAACCCTGCTTTTGCAATCTCAAATTTTCAAGTAAATGAAACTTGGTTTCCATCTCGTTCGTCTATTTTTGATAGGCCCATTTCATTCCACGTGTTTGCACTCCACACCTGCAGTCAATGTAGCACCCCGATCCTCCAGCCCTATCTCTCCCCGTCGGAAGACACAAGATTCAAGTGCCGGTGAAGAGGCGTCCCCGTCCCACGCGTCCTGTTGCGTATTGCCGTGTGGCGGGGGTATTCTAGAGTAGGTCTGACTGGGGGTTATGCCGGGAGTGGATTAGAGCGCCATGTTGATTTCCAATCGACAGGAGGCTGCATCTACCCCCAGATTGTGCTTGTTGAGGCGTCGCGGCCACAGCTAGTGCCGGGGTCCGGAGTGTAATCTTGCAATGCGACGGCAGATGCTAAAATAGAAAGTTTAATGCTGAGCTAGGCCAGGAGCTGGTCACTGGCAAGGCAATATTAAAGATCTGCTTCATCCACTACAGATGAATCTTGAGCCATTTATGTCAAGACCATTTTGCAAACTCTATTACCCTCACCCAGGCACAAAGTTGTAAACGCCAATACACACACACACACACAAGAATGCCGTCACGGATAAAAGCATCATCACCATCGTCGTCGAGCTCCGGCGACGACTGTGTCGCTCCCAAGCGCACACGCGTTGGAAAGCCCAAAGTGCGAACCGGCTGCATTACCTGGTAAGTCCTGTCCGCAGACTACATCCCTCACTACAACCGTCGCTAACCTTTCTTCAGCAAGTATGTCTTCCACATCACCATTTATTCATCTCCCACCTAACCCGAGCCCAGAATCCGCCGAGTCAAATGCGACGAAGTCCACCCCGCCTGCAACCGCTGCACCTCGACCGGCCGCAAGTGCGACGGCTACGGCCCGCGCCCCAAGAAGTCGAGCTCGTCCGACGATGACGACGGCGACTTTGCCAGCCTCCGCCTCAGGAAGCGCCGCGCCGCCAACGCCGAGTCCACCACCGGCGCCGTGTCCCTCTGCGCGACCCTCGCGCNGCCCCGGGGCGCCACGCCGTACACGCTGTTGCGGCCGCTGATGGCGGACATCTCGGGCACGCGCGCGGAGCGCATGTACTTTCACCG
>JANAKD010000307.1:0-23986 GCA_027627215.1 Lecanicillium saksenae | reverse complement strand
TCCATGGGCACCGACTTGATGCACATGGCGCGGGTCCCCGCGCGCCAGTCGGAGCTGGAGTAGGTCTGCTCCGACGACTTGGACGACGGCGCCGTGTAGACCTGCGACGAGTACTGTGCGGCGAGGCAGAGCAGCGGCCACGTCGGCATGTACAGGCGTAGCGGGGGCAGGTCTAGTGGCAGCTTGGAGTTGGCGTACAGTTCGACCTTGCTGAAGTGGCTTCCTTTATCTTTGCCCTTGCCCTTTCTCTGGCCTCCTCCTCCCAGCGCGCGGTCCAGTACTTCAGGCTCAGCCGCATCGTCGCCGCGACAGAAGAATAGTCCTGCTTCGGTGGCGGAGACGGCTTCCCGGTCAATTCGCGTCATGACGTCGTCGAGCCGCGCGGACACATCCGAGTAGGCATCCCGCACAGTGGCGTCTGCGAGGTTCAGCATCGAGTCCGCCCAGCGGCCCATGCCTAACCGTGGAGGCGGCGGTTCGCTCTGCCTCCGCGGTGCCAGCGCGGGCTGCGAGTAACTAGCTTGCGCATTGCCATAAGGGTAAGTAAGTTGCTGCTGGGGATACGGCCGCGACGGCGGCGCTGGTGCTGGATACTGCTGCGCTGGTGGTGGGGGACGATGTGCGGTGGCTGGACGGTGTGGGAGCGGCGGCGGCGAAGTGTACGCCGTGGGCGGATCGATTATGTTCCAGGAGGGCGATTTATTCTTCTTTTTGCTGCTGCTGAACCAGCCCATCGTGTGTCATGGCCGGCACTATGTACGATGAATGTTGTGCGATGAGAAAAAGATGGCCGGATGTGACGTTGTGCGCCAAGGCGGATTTTCAGCGGTCGCACGCATGACATCTGATCGGCCGTGGCGCAGCGTTCGCCACCAGTTTGCCAGCCGCGCGGAGCCGATCGCAGATGAGCTGCAGGACCTGCTTCTACGGTTGATGAGGACAAAAATACACAGTCATGAAGGAATTGAGAGAATTGAATTTAGAGATGCAAGAATGATGAAATGGGATTGCCTATTTGGGTAGAAATACCCGTTGCGGCCCACCAAAGGACGGGCGGGGGCCGACGGAGAGTATCAACAATGACAATTAAGATTCAATATAATTCGACTCCATACGACTAGATAGCGTAGACCCAATTGATGACGGAAGAACAAAATTCCGTGTCATATAATGTGGCTGACTTGCTGGTGGACAGTTGAGCAAAGTAACGACCCGCATGCGAGTTCAATGGCCCAACCGACGGCAAGGCAGACTACCAGGCTACCATGGGAGCTTATTTTACAGATTGTGAATTGTTTCTCACCGCAACGCCCTGATGCTATTTTACCCGCTTCTGATGCCGCTACTAAAGCTCTTGTTGCCTTGACTAGAGTTTGTCGGTCAATCTACCCCGCAGCCTCGAGCCTTCTTTACCAGCACTGCGTATATGTCGACTCTAGAGAGCGTGCAATGGCCTTGGCCAGAACACTATCTCCTAGAAAAGAAGGCTCAGTCTTGTTTCCACGGGAAATCACCAAAATTTTCTTAGGGCCGTATCCCAATGCGCGCGACAGTGATTCTACTAGCTCTGATGACTCTGTCTCGCCACTAGATGATCGGCCCTTGGCTCTTTGTATACATGACCTTCTCACCACAGTGGCGCCAACACTGCGAACATTGGTCATTGACATGCCCTTGCGAAGTTTGTATCCAGAGGATGATACCAACGGCGTTCGGCTGCTCCTTCGCCAGGGCTTCACCTCACTCGAGCATTTGGAGGCGTTTGTCAGCGTTCGGGATGAACTATACCTAGCCGTCCTACACCCCCGAGACTATAGTCTACCTGTGTGGGTGGATTACTGGCCAAATCTCCGGCGCCTCTCCCTGTATAACGAAGACTTCGATCGCGATATGATGTGGAGCTGTGTTGCCAGCAAGCGACACCTGGAAATGGCCATATTTGCACGCCCAGATGGGACCGGCAGCGATTCGGAGGATGAACAGGCTATCGAAGGATGGCGTCGTCTGGCTGGTATTAATGTTAAACGAGCATGGATAGAGGCGCTGGAGATGGGCAGCTCGGGCAATGAGCAGCAGCATTTGACGACCAGAGACTTGACGACTCGCATAACACTGGTGTTTGCCGATTCAGATATTCTGTCTCAGCCTGATTTTAGCAACTTTGAGCGCGAGTGGCAGGAGTTGGACCCGGAAAACAGGATTGAAATTTTGCTGGCCGACGTGCCTGCACCTATCGTGCTTGAGGATGATGCAGTGGGAGGAGCCGAAGTTAACCACCCCGAACTGACTCAGGAGTTCGTCAAGAAGCTTGCCTTGGAAGGAAAGCTATGGGATAAAGACGGCCCATGGATACGTCGGACATAAGTTTCGGAGAACTTCATATAAATAAATTCAATGCAGTTAATATAGAATACAGCCTATTGTGAAATTATTGCCATGATCTGCTTTTGCCCGACGGCTGTCGCTGGACGCCGTGGCTGTTTTGGGGGATTAATGCAGCAAGATTTTATATTTCCCAGATGGTGCGTATTTAATTCTCTGCATATTTGTTTTATCGCGTAACCATTTGTATTCTTCTATTGGAGGCTTGCAACCGTGTCTAGTTAGACAGCTCCTCGCTGGTTCCTAGTCGCGATCCAAACAAACGTTCCTTCATGTTAAGAGAGGTTTTGGCCGCCGCGTTAATAAAGACAGGAACGCAAATCGGGGTAGCGATTATGCGAACTCTAAAATTGTCAATTAATATAGGTTATTCGATGCAGATTTGGCCTCCAATTCCCACGGCTGAGCTAACCATGCCAACCAACCTCCACAAACACGGGGCAATTGGTGCAGCAACGAACAAGCAGTCACACCCGTCCGCTCATAGAAGTGACAGTCTCCTCGGATACGCCGCTGCAACTGTATGCACCAGACCACGTGAACTGCATCAACGAGCAGGGGTTGCTGCAGCCTGAATCTGCACGAGAAAGGAGCAGACTGCAGCCCACCAACGAGAATCCGCGGGGCGGGGTCTGCAGTCGGGCCTCGAGCCAACGCAACCAACGTAGACTACTGCCCGTTCCAACTCACAAAAAAGGGGACTCAGTCGTTTCCAGGCCCATCTCGAAGCTTCAATGCGCTTGTCGAGCGATTGCAGTCGGCACGGAGCGCAAGTTGGTAGTAATCGGTGCGACACTCGGTATACAACAACATCATGTCGGCAATGGAACCCGAGGCCCCTGTAGCCGCGCCGCCAGTGACAGCGGCTACCACTGTGGCGGCGACGACCAATCTCGGCTCGATGCCATCCATGGACCTCTCTGGCGATTGCACCATTGCGCTGTACAAAGATGGCAGCGCAGAGTATGCTCCCAACGGCAAGGATCTCATTGCGCGGCTGCTGCGCGACAAATTGGTGCCGCACACGCCCAAGGAGTGCCTTCCAAGCCCGTACTGGAGCGCTGCCGCATCCGATCACACTCCTGTATATTCACCAGGCAGCGCCTGTCCGGCGGGCTATACACCCGCGTGCACCTCAGTCGCGACGGGTGCCATCGTGCCTGCTGCAGAAAGTGTGCAGTTCTGGTCGCCACTTGCCTCTGGTGAAGTTGCCATTGGCTGCTGTCCTAGGTACGTCTGTTCACTTTGATGGTCTTCGAAAGGGCCGCTGGCGCGCGCCATTCGAATACAAAAACGGGCTACACTAATTTGTGCCATTCTTTCTCTAGCGGTTTTGCTTGCGGCTCGCTTTCATATGGCTATGGCTGCGGTTCGACGCTAAAATCCGGAGAGGCTATAGTGGCAGCACTGTCCACGAACGGTAGCATCGAGTTTCCGGTCCAGATGGCAGCTACTTCTTCTCTTACCATTGTAGTTAGCGCGGTTAAACTCGTGTATATAACCAGCCAAGCAGCAACATCAACACCACCATCAACAACCACGCCGACGCCAACATCAACGTCAGCGCCTGCGAAACCTACAACTGGGCTATCCGCAGGCCAAAAAGCAGCGATTGGAGTTTGCATCCCACTGTTTGCGATTGCAATTGCGGTCGCCCTTTTCTTCTTCTGCCGTCGTCGTCGCCGTGGGGAGACCGCAAAAGAAGGCCCCATGGAAGAGACGATGACGGAGGGAAAGGTGTCTCCCACAACAGATGTCTACGGAAAGCATGAGCTTGATGGCGGGCCAACAAGAGAATCGCGAGTTATTGGCCAGGAAGCCAGCTCTTCGCCGGCACCTTTCGAGATGCCTGGATCTGAAGTCGGAATGGTTGGGCAGAATGAGATTGTGGAGCTGCCCGCGCACGATAGAAGTGCTTCCCCTTCAAGTACAGGCCGCCAATCTCCAATTATTAGAAGGAAGCCAGTCACTGCTAGCCCATTATCGGAGGGAGAGCCATTCGGCCATCCAGATCCAGAGACTGAGGATCGCTGAAGCGTGGGGCTCGGATACTTGAGCTGGGTTGCTAGAAAGAGAATTCAGTTGTATCATATCTGCATGTGAAAGTACATTGTTAAGATAAAGTATACCCTGAGTTAGTTTACCGTAAAATTAATGCCTACAAACTGCGGCTCCACTGCCATATTCTGACTGCCACCGGGTCTGTCGTGTGGATAAATTCAGAGTATATTGTCTTGATGCTCGCTATTTTCCACTCCAATACTCCATTTCCATATCATGATGAATTATTAGCTGCCTCAGGACTCACAGCAGTTCTGGTAACACTATTACAGGCATAGTGCCAGCGGATGGCGGCCCATTCTTTCTGAAGGTGCTGAAGAAAGAGCCCGTATTTCTGNCAGTCTCAGGGCTGACCAAAATGCGAAACCAACACGCTCGTTGTGTTTGAATAGGTCTTGAACATTCGGCGACTTGATGTGCGCGTGCACAGTGTTCCAAGCTATGACACCATACGCCTCGTTGATCAATTTTCGCCAATCCCCTTTGGTTGGTTGCCGGACCAAAATAGGGCTAGAAGAGCGAAGTTGTAGCTTGAAAAGGCACATTAAACCACTTCTGTAGGCGACGGCCTCCTTCTCGCCATATCTGTCCCCGATATACTCAGCAACTGCCCTCATCTCCTCGTCCTCTGGGCCGCACCGGCGGCTTGGCCAGGGGTATCCTAATCCGGAGTATGCCATCGAAGAGTCACTATCGTCGTGGGTGGTTGATTGGCACGCAGTTTGGGAGGTATAAAACGAACGTTGTGTATCGCCGTCCAGTGCAACCGCCAGAGTGTCTCGGAGTGGCCGCGGGTCCTCCCATGCCAGGATTTTTGTTCCAAAGACGGCGCGTTTGAGTTCATAGATGAGCTGCACTCTCCATATGGCGCGAACCGCACGTTGGTGCTCATCCCACTCGAATTGGTCTAGGTCTTGGATGCGAACCGGCTCGTCCGGCCAGTCGGGTTGCGGGTACACGACATTGGGGCATGGAAAAGGATGGCGTGGACTTAGTGATATGAAACGTCGAAGGTAGAATTGGAGACAGTCAGCCGCCAACCGCTCAACTTGGTTGGCTACCAGCAAGAGCTGAATCACGGCGGACAGTTCCACGTTGCGTGGAAGCTGCCGCGGCGCAATACCCCACGGGGATTCCTTGATGCGCCTCAGGAAACACATTGCTTCGCCGGTGACGCGGCGGCAGAAATCACTGGCAGAGCGCCCAACCGAATCATGGTACATATTCGAAACAGAACGCGCACGTGTCTGCATGTGTAACCATGATTTAGAATCACCTCTACATACTCGCAGATGCTGTGACCACAGGTGCGGTAGAGGCTTGGTGAGGCGTGAAAGATGGCGCCGAGGGATCCGAGGTCCTCCAGCTGGCCGATGATGGCAACTTTGATCTCTGTGGGCAAGTATTCCCATCCCGAGAGGTTTTCTCTCGAGCGCGATGCCATAATTGCTGATCAACTTCGTTGCGGCCCGAGAATGATTTGCTGCCCGTCGATGCCGAACATTGTCGGGCTTCGCTGATTCATAACTTCTGCAGCTTAGTGGCCGCTAAGCAGCACCGTGCATCTGCTCCATGCATTGGATAGAATGGCCTACGAGAGTGATTATCTCGCAAGAAAATTGTTTGTCTCGTGTGAGGAAAGTCCAAAATTTTAATAGGTTTGCGGTGATTCATAACTCACGCATGACCACGGGGAGGATAAGTGGGAGTAAGGTGGGTAACAGCGCAATTAATGAGAACGGGACATTTGCATACTGCGATGTGTGGCCAGTACGAGCACTAGATGAGATGAGCAAAATAATTCATTTTTCTCGATTTTGTGGCGTTTCCTTTTCGGTTGCGTGAGTTCTACCTTGTCACTCCTCCGACTGGCGACCCTAGTCTACCTCGACGTTTTCCAGCTCAGAGTAAATTGTATTCTTCATATCTTCATCCGCCCAGCACATATCTACCGCATTTCTTGCAAGCTGCACCATTTCCTTCTTACTCAACCCCCCGTAGTGATATGCCTTTTCCATGTTGCCGTCGATCCACACATCGTGCATGTAAACTGGGTCGTCGCTGTTGATGCAAAACTTGACACCATGGTCCAACAGCTGCCGCAACTTGGGGAACAAAACCTCGGTTGCAGTTCTTCTGTGATACGCATGAGGGCAGAGCGTAAGGCCAACGTTTTTGTCCACAAGCCCGGTTACCAGCTCGTCCTTGTCCAGCACGTCTAGGCCATGATCAATTCGTTCGATACCCACGTCGAAAATAGCCTGGCGAATATGCTCGTGGGTATCCTTCTGCCCAAAGTCACAGTGAGTAGTAATGTGCAGGCCATCCTTTTTCGCCCTTGCGAAAGCGTTGGCAAACAGATTCGGCGGCCGCTCGTAGGCATTGCTGGCCAAGCCCACCGCATGGAACAGCCCTTTGCCGCCTGGTCGCTTGGCCCAGGGCAGCGCCGTTTCGTAGGCTGCCTCGCCATCCGCTACTGACTCATCGCGGATGAAACAGAAAATCCAGTTGCTGCGTACGCCATACTGGTCTGCCGCATCCTTTTGCGCTCGCAGATACCCGTTGAGCACATGCTCAGCAGGTACGCCGCGTCGCGTGTGTGCTTGGATGTCAAAGAACGGCTCGGCGTATCGCACATTCATCTCTTGGCACATCTTGAGGTAGTCCATCGCCAGTTCGTAGAAGTCGTCTTCCGTAATCAATACCTCGCAGCCAGCAAAGTAAGCCTCGAGAAAGGTAGGCACATCTTTGCGACCACCGAGCTCCGGACGGTGATTGTAAGTGACACGGTACGACTCAAGTAGCTCCTCGTACGTGTTGTACTCTTGATCCTTGAAGCGCAGCTTGATGTTGTTGCGCTGCGCCAGCTTCCATCGCAGGGCGGGTTGCAGAGTGCCCTCGATGTGGATGTGTAGCTCAACCTTGGGTAAGCCAGCGACAAAGGACGATATCTCTAAGCCGTTCATTTTGACGGAAGCAACTTGGCAAATTTGAAAAAGAAGGCAGACGCCACGCAGATAACAAATAAACTAGCACCGCGCACCGTTATTGCCGTCGCTCCGCTGCCGGCCAATATCACCACGCAGCATCAGGTGTCACCCCCACACATAGTGGACATCTTGAAGCCAGACTTTGACTTCTATCACAAGAACACCACTTTGATATTTGAGGCAAATTATCAAGTTATTTTATAATTGAGATACAATTACTTAGCCTAATATTTCTTAACCATCTCAGTATTTATTGTTCTTGTAGATCTAGTTTACAGTAAATAATCCGCGGAAACCGGTGGTATTTGCTGTCAACCCTTGTCCCGCCGTTATTCCCTAATTCCCCATTCCGCGCCCACGCGATAGTGGATTTCCGGCGGCCAATTCCCCGAACTCGGGTACGCTGCACGGGCTTGACTCGCCACAAGCTACGCCCTCGGACGCGCTAGACCAACTGCCGTGTAAGTTTTCAGTGGGGGTGGCGCACTTTGACAGACTCACCGACCCAGCGCACCTCGCAGATAAGAACTGCGCCCGCTCATGTCTCGCGAGGGTGAGAGGCAGCGGCTGCTACAGTCTCACGAAACAATGGCTGGACCGTCGAATGCGATGGAGGAAAGCGGTCGCGATGAGACGGCGGCCGCGCGCCGCGTGCTGCGCAAGATCGATCGCGCCATCATCCCGCTGCTCTTCGTCACGTACATGCTCAACTTTATGGACAAGGTGATCCTCTCAAGCGCCGCCGTGTTTGGCTTGCGAGAAGATACAGTGAGTTGCCTGTCCAATTTTGGAGATGATTCCGTTGCTCAAAGTTGTACAGCACCTCCACGGCCAGCAATATAGCTGGGTCAGCAGCATTTTCTACTTTGGCTACCTCGTTTGGGAGTATCCTACCACCCTTCTCATCGCGCGCCTGCCAGTGGGCAAATACTTGACAGCCAACACTCTGTTTTGGGGCGCTACTGTTGCTGCTACGGCAGCATGCACAAATTTCGGCGGTCTCATGGCCGTTCGCTTCCTGCTGGGAGTTGCCGAGGCTACCATCACACCAGGCTTCATGTTCCTGACGTCAACTTGGTACACGCGCGATGAAATGCCTACGCGCGTCGGCATTTGGTTTGCAGGCAATTCCGTTGGTGGTCTGGTATCCAGCCTACTTGCCTTTGGCGTTGGTCACATCGAGGACAATATCCACCCTTGGCGTTGGATGTACATCATTCTCGGCGTCGCGACATTCGTTTGGGCGATCCCCATGTTCTTCTTCCTCCCGGATAGCATTTCAAAGGCCAAATTCTTGAATTCGGAGGAGAGAGAACTAGCGGCCCGTCGCACTATTGTCTCTGGTACGGGAAGCACAGAGGACACTCGCTTCTCGTGGGAGCAGGTCCGCGAGTGTCTCATGGACCCCAAAACGTGGCTCATCTTTTGCATTGCTGTTATCGGGCAAATTCCTAATAGTGGAACGCAAAACTTTTCCAACATCATCGTCAAATCTTTCAACTTTACCAGCCTGCAGTCCACACTCATCAACATTCCCTACTCCCTTCTTACCGCAGCCATTATTGCTGGAACAGGATGGCTGGCAGGGCGCTACCGTACACTCAACTGCATTCTTATCATCGCAGTAGTGGTTCCTTGCGTTATTGGCGCCGCAGTAATCTACTGTCGCAAGCAAATCCCCTCGCATGGTGTACAGCTCTTTGCTTACTTTTTGCTGTCGCCCGGCCCTGCATCCATGCCTCTTAACATGGCCCTGGTGCAGTCAAATTTTAAAGGCGTCACAAAGAAGATGACTATTACCGCGTTACTTTTCATCGCCTACTGTACGGGCAACATCGCCGGTCCCCAATTTTTCCGTGCCAGCGAAGCACCAACTTACAACACTGCGTTCAAGACGATCATGATTTGTTATTCTCTGGTGATAGTATTGGCCCTTGTCCTGCGCGTATATCTCCAGTGGTTCAATGACCTTAGATCTAAGCGGGAGGGCATTCAAGGCAGCGCAGCTACGGCTGGCGCCGTAGCAGGCGTTAAGTTGGGCAATAACGATGGCACACCTGTTGAACTTCCACCAGAGGCGTTCGAGGACCTGACTGATTGGAAGACGGTTGGGTTTAGGTATCGTTTGTAGAATGGTTCGTATTTATCGAAAGGGATGGCCCATACAAATTTAATGTACCATATAACTATCTTTATGCATGCGCAATGTCTGTCCCAGCGGCCCAATAACGCACTGAGACATCCAGCTGTTACAGAATGCGAATTGCCTGTACCGGGGTAACATTCATAAGATTTGTGTCTTTTGCTACCACTATCAGACGCAAAATGTGCGTCGTAACCTACAGTGTGATATGTATCCTGCTGCGAGGCAGCTAGACAGTTCCTACTGAGCAAAGTTCAACATCATAACTTTTGCCAGTACCACCGCACAGAACTTTTGTGGAAACGCTTGTATACCTAGGAACGGATATTGGTAAAATATGCTGGTTTGAAGGATTTATGGAAGAAGCTCCGGGTTTCCACCTGAAGAGTGATAGACCACTACCCATCGGCCGGCCATCGCCAGCTGCGCCCTGAGAGTTTCTAATAAATAGATACACAACAGCTTCTATCTTGGAAGATGAAACTGGAGACATGACGGACTTACTTATCCTGTTTAAGTATATATGCGAATTTTAGGATTTTCTAGCATGTAATATATATATATTCATAGTAATGAACTTGTACTTTTAAAATATAGTACGTTAGGCTTCATCTAACTAAAGAAATTATAAGAGTTTTAGAAACGACTAAGAAGTATAAAATTGAAGGCACTGCTCACTCCTCTGTCTCGATCGCTTACTCACTTTGCTTCACTATAGCACTGGAGCACTCGATGAGGTCGTTCAGATTGTTTACTCCGAGAAGGCTTAGCCGAACATACTCTCTACTATAGTCCTATTAACAACGTTGGGTTAGTATAGTTCTTATTCAAATTTTTTTGGATCACTTACTACCAACCATGGAAATAGTCCTTGAAAGCCAGTAAAAGATTGCCACGATGCTGCCGTTTCATGGTGTTTGCTGAGTTTCTCGTCGCTCTGCAGCCTAAAGACGCCTTTAGACGGCTCTTGCTTCAGTACTTCGTCATAAAAGCCGGTATCCCATATATCTGGTGACGTATCTAATGCTTCGCCGGCCCGGGATATATCGACAAATCGTTGCTTAGCAGAGGTGTGAGCCCCCAGGAGTGACACGAGACCGTGCGGCGAAATCGTCTTGTCCCTGAACAGCTCAATCAGTGCTTCGGCGCTCTGATCCGGGGAGGGTAAAGTTCCTCGGGGCGAAGGGTGGTATCTGTCCTTGCGGCCGACAAAGGTGCGCACAAGCGGCCCGCCGGTGCACAGGTTGGTTGCCACGTTGTGCGCCGTCTGGATGAGATCTGCCATGCCCACGCCGTAGACTCGATAGTGAGCAAACCACTTCCTCATCTGGAGGCAGGTAGGCTCCAAGCCCTTGTTGTCGTGCCTCAACTCGCACTCGCCGGTTAAAACGATGGAACCGTCGGCACCACCGTACGGGCCTGTGCGTTTAGACCAGGTGCCGGCATCGTGGAAGCCCAGGCGAATGGCACCGCGTGCCAAATCGTTGCAGCCATGACTAGGCGCCGGATTGACCATAGCCTCGGCCATGTCCTTGTAGATGTGCCTCCAGATGCAGCATGTGTGCTTTCTGCATGCGCTGGATCCCTTGCTCGGCAGGGGCGTTGGAACCCAAGATGTGGCGTTGTCCTCGGGTGGCGTATTAGGGCTATCCTGTAAGAGAGCTTTGATGACGCGCCCAGTATATGTCAGCTGGTCATCTTGAAGCGTCTTCAAATCACCAATCAATTCTGTCGATTTCTCTTCGCCGGTAGTATTCTGTGGCAGGATCGTGCCTGCCTGACGGAGGTGAAAGCCTGCCGCCTCAATCACAACCAAACCAACAACGGCTGAGACTCTGAGTACGCTTCTCATAATTGATATGATTACCAATACTTGTACACGTCTTGGTATCGCTCGTTTTCTAAACTGAGCGGTTGGCCCAGCTTTTTGTGCTTGGAAATGCTGGATTGAAAGAGTATAAACGCTCCACTTTTATAACCTCCATCGGTGTCGCCTTCACCAGACTGGCAACTATTTTTATGAGTTTTAGTTTCTTGGTATTTACAATAGCGTCTTGCTAAAATGTCTGATCAAGGTGCAAGCATAGCCACATAGGAAAAGCTGTTGACTCGGCGGCTTGCTCGAGGCCCACCATGGGCACTAGATGAACTAACAGGGCTATGCCAAGAATGCTTCGCATTACCATATCTCTGGTATGGCTGGCTCACTCATTTTGGTGCAGAGAGGCCGTGGAACGTGGGGCTGGCTGTGAGCGTCGTATTTACTACGCATTGACTAACGCAAAGCTTAATATCTAGGCCGGCGGGTGGCGTAGCGATACCGCCTCGCCATAGCAGCCGAGGCTGTCAGAATACGATCGGGTAACTCAATCCCGTTTGCCGACATCTGAAAATGGTCCCTTTTTTGCTTATTAGGCGGCCCAATCGCCAATGACGCATTTGCATTACTTTTCCCAAAAAAAATACAATCTAATTTTTAATAGAATAATCGAATAACCGTATTCCATTATCTGGCCCTAACAGGCACGTCACACTCGCACCCTCCAATTCAGATGAACCGTCGAGTTAAACTATAAGTCTGTCAGTTAAGCAAGTTCAATCAGTAGTCGGCTGGACAATAGGATTACCCGCCGTAGCCAATCTAAGCCTTCACCGCTAACTGAACAACGTGTCAGTCGAAGAATTGGATAGCCCCGAACGCGGTTCCCACAGCCTTCGTACTTTCCATCTTTACCTTGTCTCGTATTGTTTAGTCCGCGACGAGCAGTCTCGTTGCTCTTCCACAACTTTGCAGATTAGGCCTAGATGCCAAGCCTTGCACGGGCCCACGGTAGCGCAGCTCTTCTCGCATTGACTTCGTAATTTATACGATGTCGGCGTCTCCACAGTTGACAGCAGAGCGACGATTATTTCGTCTTGAATCGTCTCATTCGCTTCAACGGCACCAATATCTCCCTTCAGCTTTGGCAGCTTCTCTTCGGATGTTTTCCCACTGGGTTATTTAGGAGCATCTAAAATCTGCCAGTTGATACCCCTCCCCCGTTTCCTGGCTTCCTTATTCTGCTGCTTTCGTTCCCTTTATTCGTCTCGTTGCCTCCTGCTCTAAGACCTGTGCTTCTTATGCGGCCACCCTTTGTTGCCGCTGAGATTTGTCGGTTTCTTTCTGAAGAGCCTCCTCTTGCTTTTTAGCCTCTATCGTGGCTTCTTTAAACGTGCTTGAGCGATGTTTATTGGGCGAAATACCTGGGCCGTATGTTGGTATCATGATCCTTCGCAGGCCACTCCTACACGCCCTGGTACTAACCAGGCGGGGTAGAACACAACACAGCGGCCCGTCCAACACAGCAACCCAACACAGCCAAATTTTCTCATTCCTTCCATCGCTGCATGTAATATTCACGCATGCTTCGTTTTGTATTTCAAAAACTTCTGAAAACGACTTTCCGCCCAACTAGGCCAACCCAGGCGCAAAAATGGCCGCTGATCAGGCGTTTTGGCCGCCACTCCACAGGAGCGAAAGCATTCCTTTTCCTTCGTGGAGTTGCCTCCGAATTGGCCCACAGGGAAAATTGAGCTAGAACGCTTCTCGGCTACATACAGGTACATTAGGTTCAAACGAGTTCGTCTTATGCCAGTTGCTAATTAGAAGCAGCCATGAGGTAGATGGCAAGTCAGTGTTGCGCGACGTCTCACTCTCAATCAAGGCAGGCGAGCGAGTGGGCTTTGTTGGTCGTACTGGAAGGTTCGTAATTAAACGTGAACGCGACTCACAAGCCTGCCCTAACATATTTCGACAGCGGTAAAAGCTCGGTTTTCATGGCGTTTCTGGGATTTCTCAAATATACTGGTGCCATGAGAATTGACGACATTGAAGTGTCATCAATGCCAGTGGAGCAGCTTCGATCGCATGTCGTTACGATCTCCCAAGATCAGATCAAACTCGACGCATCAGTCCGGGTAAATCTTCTGCCGTTCACATTGACTAGCAGGCTTGAGACTGGCTGTGAAAACACAGATAGGGATGATTAATTGCGGGAACTGCTAATAAGCTTGGGGATATGTTCTCAGATTGACAGACACGGAGGGCTCGATGCAATGCTAGACGACGTGGGATTTTCCCATGGCGAGATGCAACTGCTCTGTCTAGCTCGTGGGATTATGCGCCGCAGAGACCTTGGCAATACAATCGTGCTTATCGATGAAGCAACGAGCACCGTCGAATATGAGAGGGAGAGAACTGCGCAGGATATCATGGCAGAATATTTCTCAGGCTGCACAGTCTTGGTTATTGGTCATCGTGCATCTAGTATGCGAGGCATGAATCGTATTGTTGAACTGGCACGGGGTGAGGTTATCGCGATTGAGAAACTGCTTGGGGTGACAGCTTCATAGTTATAGACGGCATATGAACATTGAATCTGCTCATAAATTGACCTCATGATTCTCAATTTCGCATACGTGTTGACTTATAGTGGTTGTTCTGTTCAGGTAACTCACACTAAAAATGGCTAAGCCTGCTAACGTCGGCGTTACAATAATTTGGCTGGCAAACTACTCACGACGTATACGATTGAGACCATATTTGACCTTCAGAGAATCTTGAAAAACTTGGCTAGCCTGATAGCACTTTTCATAAGACTTGAAGGGGAGTTTCTGGCTTTTCTGACGAAATGCGACCGTAGGCAAGGCACGGGTTGCTCGTGAGACTCAATCCTACCAGCATGGCACAGAATCTGCGACCACCCAAGCTAGCACCGCATGCGCAACTCCTCATTTTAAGGCAGTGACAATATCGCAATCATGAATTCAGAATCGTTTCTCTGAGAGCCACACCGAGCTTTGCTAGCTTTGCTCTTCTACGGGAATAAGACGCTTGGCAATGGGACCTGCGATTCAATCGAGCGGCCCGCCTCACCCACCACCGCAGCGCTGGGGACTGGATAAGTCTTTGCTAACATAATGATCCAGAGGCAGGAGGTGGCTTTGGAAAAACAGGCTTCAAATTTATACCAACCAATGATCAATCTGCTCCAATGCTGCCAAGAAACTGTTACCGCACGTGACGTTTAGACGACTTAGTGCAGCTCGGCGTTGTTGGTACAGCCTCGTTCAGTCCAGATTCTGCATCCTTGTTAGGCCGGTGCCCCTCGCGTTGCATTTTTATTGCATTTTGTTCTTTCATAGACAAAGATATTACAAAATGACTGATTTAATATACGCGTATTTCTCCTTCGAAATCTTGACCTCATCGACCTTGGTATTATTTTACGAGAGTTCAAAACTCACGAACTGGATCTGTGCTTCCACTGAAACTCGGAATGAGACGATCAATACCATGGGAAAGGCGAAGCCACAGCCGTCTGGCGAACTTAACCAGAGAGCAAATTCGAAAACATACCCTATCCACCGTCTAATCAAGGCGCTAAAACCCAGCCGCTGCACGCTTCTCTTGCTGGCTTCAGCGGCAAGTCTGTGGATTGCATTTGCCTTCTTTTGCCTCGCGTCTTGGCACACGTTCAAGCCCGAGAAGCTGGAGAAAGAATCTTTCAATGTAAAAAGAGAATTTCCTCTTTTTCTCGGTGCTTTATCCTTTTCTTTCTGGAAGGCCACTCTTCTCGGAAAACAAGACGGCGGCTAGGCTACAAGGGCTTCTTTCGTCGTTCAAGATATTTTGGCCGGTTCAATGGCTCATGTGCGCGATATGGTTCAGAAATCTCCTTTTCGTTTCCATGGCCACACTGGACCCGTTCATCTCCGATGACTCGTGTGTTGTTGTACCTGGCGTGTGCGCGTTGAATCGCGCGTATCATCATCACACCTGGGCCAAGGCCAGTTACTGGGCGCTTTTTCTAGTCCTCATCTGCGGGTTTGCCACTGTATTGCTTCCCATATTGTTGACGCAGTATTGGAGTGGCGTCGTTACTTTATTATACGTGTACAAAGCTTTTGTCCGGCCAATCCTGGTCCGCCTTGTTTTTGCTCCTGTGTCGGGATATGCAGTCGAACCGCTTCTCCAAAACGTTGTTTCGCCATTCTTCAAATATATTCTTGCACCAGTTTGGTGCGCCTTATTCTACCCCATTTTGGACACCGGAATGAAGAAGCTTTCTCATCCTGCAGACAAATACGTCAGTACACCGATGACTCGGCTCTTCCCCGGCCCAGGCACCAAGACAAAGCATATCTTTGACCCCGAGCTAGAGAAGTTTTCCCTGGTCGCATCCATGTTTGGGCTCATATTCATAGCGTTCATATCAGCGGTGGTATTCAATATTTCAGAGGATGATGTGCGTCTCTCTATGCAAAGAAACAGCATCAGCCTACTTGCGCACTTGGCAGTGTTGTATTCTATTGCAGTATGGCTTGTCTGGCGTTGCACATCTGCTCTGAATTTCGCTCCAGCTGTCCGTCTTGAACAAGTAGTGTACATGTCACGGATCGGCTGGGTTGCTCAGTTTATCTTCTCTGCAGTTTCTCTTTACAGCTGCTGGAAGCTATATTTCTTTGCCTTGGTGGCAGTTTTGCGCGAAGAAGGAGCAGTTGGAAGTACCATGGCGCAAGTCAAGTATATGGCTAGTTTCACTGTGCTTGGCATCGATATTAATGTTGTGGGAACCGTGCTGCATGGATTGTGCTTCGCAACACTAGAGATGGGTATGTTGGCACTCTTCATGGTTCTTCTTGCGGTGCTAGTTATTTCAGCGAGAAAGGCTGCTGGTGCGAGGCCTCTTCCCATAAATCCGCTGCCGAACAAAGAAATTGTGACCAAAGGCGGTCCGAAAAGCGCCTGCGGTGGACAGCAAAGAGTATGAACATCTATCATATTTTCCAATGAGATATATACGAGATACGGACGGCTTACTTCTTTTTATACATAACGCGTGTTGCTATAAAAAATATAGATGTTTGTATTTTGGTTCCCGTTGTGGCGCGTTAGGCAGACTCGTGCAAATTTCAAGGTCCCGTTTTTAAGTGCTTGGCGCTTCTGGGCCACAGCCTGATTTGACAGACATGATATTGCATTTTCCGGTTTCTCCCACTCTCGTAGCTATTTATTCAGCCCCTTTTCCTTCGCTCACATTTGAATACGCGGAATTGTATTCTATCTTCCAAATATAATCGATATTTGGACAAAATGTTGTCCCTCTACGATGTAGAGGTGCAAGTGGCCGCAGTCACGATCCTCGGACGCGAGGGCACGGCTGTTTGTGACTGGTTTTCTGATCTCGCAGGCATGAAATCAGAGCCAGGAGACGAGAATGGCACCAAGAAAGAAGATTCCAACGACTCAGAAGACGATGCAGAGAACACTTTCTTCAACGGCCCATTCTTCTGCTGTGGTAAACCGAGCCGCCGCATCTTAGCGCTGTTCTCGACCATCTGCTTCTTGTGGATCAGCTTCGCCTCGTTTTCCCTCTTGTGCATCCTTGTAAGCGACGATGGACAGCTGACTCGGCATTATCTTCTTCCACCGAGGCTCCTATGGCCTTTTTTTTCTACAATTGTGGCGTTTCTGGTATGGAAGATCTCATCAGCAGCCGGGAACAAGACCGCGGCTAGACTGGACGCAGTTTACAGATGGCGAGCGGCCTGGCTCGCACAGTGGTCTTTAGGGCACATCTTCCTCCACATTCTAATGGCTGTCTTTGTTCAGGCATTTGAACCTTTTTATCATCCTGCGATGTGCCATACAATACCTGGACTATGTCATATGAATAAGAAGCTACACCACAACGTCCTTTGGGCGAGAATTACCAGTCTCACCATTAGAGGACTCCAATATGGCGGCCTGGGTACACTCTACATGGCCTTCCTTACCATGAAAGTCGCCAGTGGCACTCGCTGCTTGATTTTTCTGTACGCGGTCATTCGGGGTATTTTCTGCCGGTATCTTGCCAGCCCGTTTCGACAGCGCGTCATTCAGCCATTTTGGGGTATTATTTTTCGGCCTCAAGTGCGGCATGCTCCAGCCAACCAACCGTCTGAAGCGGTCGGCAGCGGCTTCCGAACAGCGTTGGTTGGCCTGTTTCCTGGTCCGGGAAGTCGGGGTAAGCCATTACTAGGAGAGCCAGAGTCATATCCGCCGCTTTTCTATCTGCTTTGCGCAGTCGCTTTCCTACTCTGGGCGCCTTTTACCACCACAGCTAGGTCCGCAAGCGCTATAGGTTCTTCTTATCAACGAGAGAACACTGGTGGTCACTTTCAACCAGTCGCATTGTACTCTATGATGTTGTGGTTAGCTTGGCGTCTGGCGGCATTGCTGAACTTCTCGCCTGCTACACGGTTTGGGGTCATGGCATACAATTCGCGTGTCGGAAGATTTTCCCAAGTGCTCGTGGGCAGCTTCTGGCAATATAACATGTGGGAAATCGCCGGAACATTAGCTGATGTCTTCGAAGATTACGCGTATGCTCTCAGCGATTCCTTGGAGAACCTCGCAATATTCGATGCTCTTCCTGCTGCTGGAGTATACTTTGGTCTCTTTGGTTTCGGTATTGTGACCGCAATTAGGCTGTGCATCTTTTTGGGCATAGCTGTGGTTGCAATGTACCTCGGCCGCGTTCAACTTGCCTGTCTGGGGAACGTCGGGCAGCTGAGTGAGAGTGTGGCAGAAGTTGGGCCAGCAAGGTCTGTTGATTCATCTCTCGAAAAGGGTATTCTAAGTAAGACCACGTTTTCCAAATAGTCATATGGTTGTGTGATGGATAATTTTCCAAATCGCGGGGAATCTATTCAAATCCACACTGCATATGGTACTCGTATCATTGCCTAAGCTTGCACTTCGCAGATCATTGAGACCTTTTTTGGCACGAATAGCGCGATTCAGTGCCAAAGTCGAGGTTGAGAATCAAAGGTCAATTACTGTCCTACTCAGAAATAACTACGCCTAATCAAAATGGTGCTTAGCTTCGAGCAACCTGCCCAGTTCCAACTAGTGCAATGTTATGCCTACCAGTCTCGATTTCAGTAGTGTCTGCTAAAACCCCGCGGATGGTTTAGTAAAGTTCAATAGATACCGATAGGAGAGTCCAGTCTGACAGCGCTATTTGAATGGTGTGTGCGCGTGGATGCGTGAGATTGAGCCACAGCGTCGCATTGGTGCTGTAAGCTGGAGCTGATGAAGCCATCGTCCCTGACTAGCCGTAGCGCAGGTTTTCCCGTCCAATCCAGCATCAAGCTTTCTCTTGGCGCCAACAAAATTGTCGCTAGCATGGTAAGAAGCTTCCTTGGCCTTGGAGATCACCAAACATCGGGGGATTTTACGGCCTCATGGCACGCAAAAGGCTGTCTAATAGGGCGGGCGATACGTTGCATTACTTTGTCTCTGGTTCCCTCCATATTATACAGACGATGCTTGCCATAAGAAAGGCCATCCCGCTTACCCGCGCACGCTGCTGACAGCTAGCGGTAATTCGCTCTAACAGTGGATTTCTGCATGAATCTAATGAGGGGGAGAAACTCAGAATCGAATCTCTTTGTTCTAAATAAGAGACCCTAAAAAAGTTGATTGATACTATGTTCCGTAGAGCTCCGGCCTCCACAGGAACTAGAGGTGAGCTCCATACCATCTAGCGAATTTCTAGTGCTACAGGGTTTCGCTAGCAAGACTCTGCAATCCTTCAACGCCAAGATCGATCCCCAGAGCGTCTTCGGTCTTTCATTCCACTAATCGCATCCATTTTCCCCGCGCCCGAGTACGGCAATTGATACTGTGGCTCGCGTGGCTATTCTCAATTAAGGACAATACTTGGCACTGGATTAGGCGCATGCCCGATTTGGCAGCTCGCCCGTGAATGGAACGTTGAATTTCCCCGCCAGGCGATGGCCCGTGTGACCACGCCAGAGGGTCGTCGTCCCCAGCGCAGAAGGCGTGCCCCTGGCGCCATGCAGGCGATAATTAACTCCAAGAGTCCGTGGGGGCGTGGCGGCCTTGTGTCAGCAACTGTAGTTCATGCCATGCCCGACTAGAGGTTGACAAGAAGGCCAGCGTCCCGTTTTGGTAAGTCGCTCAGGTTCTCATTGGTGGCCCCCAAAACGTGGGGTTTGCGCTGGGGAATCAGCCCCTCCTCGCGCAAATCCGAAACGAGACTGGCCATTATGTCGGCATTGGCGAGGCAAGGCCTCGAAGCCCCTGCAGGCACCAGAGTCGCCTTGTAGATGGGACGGTGAAGATTCTGGGCGACGGCATGATGGATCGGCAGCTGGACGGGAACCGCCGTGTAAGTGAGCCTAGCTAGTGAGCTTGCTAGATGTTACCTTGCATGAAGCTTCTCAGATGAGCTGGCAGGTCCAGTGTTGAGGAGAAAGGCCGAGAGCACATCAGTTCACGGAGGAATTAATTCGGAATCACGGAATGATCAAAGCTATATAAACCGTTCGTGTCCTCATTGAATCCAAAGAGATTCTTCACCAAGCTCAAAAGCAAGTCTTCAAGCTAGATCAACTCTCCTTCAACTCAACCCACTCACTCTGTATATATCACAAGCTCCGCGAGCTTTTTCACCTCTTATACATATTTCTTTGGATCTCTCTACCACAATTCGCAACCATGTATGCCAAATTCAGCGTCACCGTCACCGCTCTCGCAGCAGCCGTCTCCGCTGCTCCGTCTACCCTCGTCGCCCGCTATGGTGACTCTTACACCTTCTACCAGGGTGACGGCTCTACCTCCCGCGGCTGGCCTGCTCAGAGCGCTTGGGGTTCTTTCGACCAGCTCTGGAACTCCAACGTCCCTCTCATGCAGAAGTCTTGCGGCTGGAACGGCTGGGGCGCCGACAACTCCGCCGCCGAGATCAACAACATCAAGAACGCCATCAACCAGGTCTCTGGCGAGTCCGGCGTTGACAAGCGTTTCATCCTCGCCGTCATTATGCAGGAGAGCAAGGGCTGCGTCCGTGTGCCCACCACCAACAACGGCGTCCGCAACCCTGGCCTGATGCAGTCGCACAACGGCTCTGGCAGCTGCGCCGGCCAGAACCCCTGCCCGGCCAGTCAGATCACCCAGATGGTGCGTGATGGTACCAGCGGTACCCCTGCTGGCGATGGCCTCAAGCAGACCCTTGCCAAGGCTCAGAGCGCCACTGGCGACAACGGCAGCCGCAAGTTCTACGGCGCTGCCCGTCTCTACAACAGCGGTTCTGCTGACTACAGCAACCTAAACAACGGCCTGGGTAGCACTCCGTGCTATGCTACCGACGTTGCCAACCGCCTTACTGGCTGGACTCTTGCTCCTTCCCAGTGCCGTGCCTAAGTTATTGGCACACAATCACCCAGTGCTTGATGCGCTACTTTACTTCTCCTTCTGTATATCGTTTTAGGGCACTGCAGCCAATGCGCTGCGCCTGTATATAGCCCATCTCACATATCTACTTCTTGCTGAATATATTTGTGTTTCAAACAGCGATTCCTGCTTCGAAAATGTGATTGATAATAGAGTTGAATATTTGTGATTCGCATAGTACTGTATTTGCGCAGGCTTATCGTTTAGGTTGCTAGCATTCAGGAGCCCGCTTGTTGCTATCAAATTTACCTCCAGTCATTGTTCCAACCTGACTGTTCGATAACAAAGGCAATGGCGAGCTCGGAGAACCGCGCCATGTGCTTGAGGCTGTTAGAAATCACGAAATTTTGCGGCGGTTGACAAATTACTCACCTCGAGAGAAAATCGGCCAGTCTCATCATCAACATCCATAGTGTCGTGAATACCGTGCGCGTATGGATCGAACTCTCCGCTGATGGGGTCCCCCTCCGAGGCGAAAGCGGCGGGAAAGCCAGCATTGGTGAAAGACATGTAATCAGAGCCAGCACCCCTAAGGCAGTCAGCGAATGAATTGTAAAGATTCGGTATCTGTAAACATACTCTTGCAGCTTGTACACGGCAGCATCGATATTGCTGTATTCCTTGGCCAGGCCAAGAACCCACTCCGTCAGAGGCCTGTCGGCAGAAGTCTCGATAATGCCAATAGATTCGGTCGCGTTCTTAGCAATGAAAGCCGTCATGTCCTAGAATGTGTTAACCCTGATATCAATCACTCCAGTGCCAGTGACATACAAATTCCAGCATGGCGCCGATGGTCACACCGGACTCTTTCTTGTATTTGGCGATAGCCTGGCTCCCGAGCAGACCACCCTCTTCGGCGGCATACCAATGGAACTCGACAGGGCCATTGCGAGGGATGTAGCCATTGTGTGCGAGCACGCGAAACGCCTCCAAGATACTGACGGTGCCGGAGCAGTCGTCGTCAGCACCTGGAGCGGGAAGCAGCGGGAAGAGGTAGTTCATGGAATCCTGGTGAGCGCCGAGGATCGTTACTGGCGCAGAAAAGTTGGCGACCTTGGGCTCAAAACGAGCAATAATTGAAGGTTGTGGGAAAGCGTGGGGGAACACGTCGAGTGAGATGTGAGTGTGGAAGGGGGCCTCCTTGATGATCTACTGAACTTTTTAGCTGCTGTTGCATGTATTTTGAAGGGGGTGCGTACGTCAGCGATGTGATCGCGAAGCCAGAGAGCGCTTTGTTCGCCGGTGACGCTGCCGAAGTAGCGAGTGTAGAAGCTTGTCATGTGCTTCAGAACATCCTCCATGTTGTCCTGAGAGACCTGCGGAAACAGAGGCTTAACGAGTCTTTGCTGTGTGAGCTTGGGCAGGTCTGGCATCCATCAGCAGCGCATTCGCGGAGAGAAAATCCGAAAAGTCAGTTCAGGTAATAAAACATACGGGCTTTGCCGGACTGGGCGGAAAGGGCGTTCTGCTTATAGAATTCCTCGTAGTCGGTAATATCGGCGAACTTGCGGCCCTTGCGACGGAGCCTCATCTTATCGCCCTCGGTCATCCATCGCGGCTCCTTCTCACCAGCGATGCGAAGGAGGCGCTTTTCGGCAAGTTTGTCAGCTTCATCGGGATGAAGCGCGATGTAGGCGTCGACAGGGTCCTTGTGCTCCTTGAGCGCGGCGASGATGGCCGGGTTGACGGTGCTCCTCATGAAGCGCATCATGGTGTCAGATTTGTCAATCATGGACGCGGGCAAACACTGGACGACGCGCAGAGAGATGACGCCCGATTTGGTGGGAGGGATCCAAGGCCCAGCCATGGCGAGATACGGTCGCTCTGGGTGCAGAAACTCAGGGTGGTGCAGAACAAAATCTAGCGCATAGACGGTACCGGCGCTATGGCTGCCGACTGAGACGTATTTGATGTTGAGATGCCGCAGGAGCGCTGGTATAGCATCTACTCGTATGTTAGCCGAGGTCGCGGGATTAGGACAACCGAGTGCGGTAATTCACCTTGCCAGACTCGTAGCCTATCCTGCACATCGACCTCCTCCGTACCGCCGTAGCCTGGTCGTTCAACATTGATGATTCGGACCTTGTACTTCTTGGCAAAGTTGTCTTTGGCTGTGTGCATCCAGCGGCTGCCTAGCAGAGGCGGGAAGAAGAGAAAGACGTTCTCTTCCGCTGGGTTGGCTTCGTTACGGTATCCATAATCAGCATATGAGATCTTCAAAGGCTTGGCTCGGCCTTGGATGGTGTTTCCAGGGACAATGTATTCCCGGCTAAATCTAGGGTCGTTGAGTGAAGGCTCGGTTGCCATTTTGAGTGATGTATGAGGTTGAAGTTCAAGCTAGTCAGGCTGTTGGAAGCCAGTTGAGCTAGCCACATTCGTGGCCAGCTTCGTCCCGCCGAGCGCCCTCCACGTCACAGCGTCTGATGGCGACTCAACAGATGTACCATGTATAGCCCAGGGAATATTCCAATTCTATCATCATATACTACCTTAATGTTCATTCAGGAAAAGCAATACACTTGGCACATTGAAGAAAGCAAGAGCGGGCGCGGAGAGACTCCGCGACCGTTCGCTACCCTATAGTAGCCGAAGCGCCGTTCTCCGCCACAGACTCCATGCCGTATCAGCCGACCCAGGTGGGAATTAAACAAAGGTCAATCAATAGTCGAAGGGAGTAGATACGGCAGCATTGCTCTACTCCCATGTCATAGTCTAGGATATTGTAGGCCCTCAGGATTAAGCAGCTGTCACCCTGGTGCAGGTACAAACTGGAGCACGGAAAAAATACGGTGCGGCAGTCTCAGGGACCAAAAGCTCTCGGGGACTTAATCAACGGGCCGCAATCAATCATAAACGCATCAAGGCTCAATTACCTTCGGCACGCCCAGAGAAACCGATAAAACCAGACAGAATGGGCTCGTCAGATATACCACCAGCGTCCGCACCGCAATGGCTCATCCCAGTGTCAACGCTCTGCCTCAGCTCCGGCGTGGGCTTCTGGATCCTGTGCTACATCCTCATGACGCGGCGCGCGCTGCAGACGCACGCAACGCCGATGCCGCTGCTCGCGCTGGGCATCAATCTCTCGTGGGAGGTGGTCTACGCGTTCTACGTCACCGAGATGCCGTT